>JAJTWR010000260.1:485000-590000 GCA_021613335.1 Whitmania pigra
CATTCACTGGCCTATTTCAAATCGTCAGCAGGCCTTCAGGTATGGCAATGGCCTTTCGGCCGACAAAAGAAATCATAAAGAAAAAGAGGGAGCAGGAGCAAAGATTGAAACTCACCTTCATCAACGTGAGAAAAGCATTTAATTCGGTCGCTCATCAATTGATTGTTAGAACAGCCTACAGACTCGGAACTCATTCATGCTGATATACATTTCAGAGTTTTGTCGTAACTGCTCGGTCCAACTAAAGATTTGAGAAAAATTGAGTCACGACATTCCAGTGAACAGAGGCGTCCGAAAAGAAGACCCAAGGCCTTGGCTTCTCCAGAAGCACGTTAATGAACTTATCATTATCAGCTCTCTCTGGTTCTTACCTCATGTGGAAGCATCACAAGCGGAAAACTCAAATACGATGGCGGAAACGAGTTGGATTGTAGCGAAGACATTTATTATTTTGTATGGATTATCTTTTTAAATTTCGATGGTGCTGTGGTTTGCGCATTATGTCCAGGGGTTCTCTAAGGCCCAGAAGGGGGATTTTAAATATTCGTAGCGGTTTTTCATATCGTCTGTGAAAGAGTTTAAACGCCTTTATTGCTGAGAAAATAAACGCAAAAAATAATAACAATAGCAATAATAATAAGAATAACAATAATATTATAGTTTAACATTAAAATTATAATGTCACAACCTCCCTCAAGCAGGTGCAAAGGAGATCGACATAGCAGCTGCATTGGAACACCTCAGAGATCAACGTGTCAATCTCGTTCGAACAAAGGTCTTTCTTATTTACTTAAATATCAGATTTATTAAGCATTTTGATACTCATTTTAATACGGTAACCATTTCTCTTTATTAATTAATAATTATTAATTGCTATTAGTAATTATTTTTTTAAATTATTATTATCATTATTATTAATTATTATTACTATTACTACACATTATTGTTATTGCTGCATGAGTTCTACAAGCATGTCTCATGACATTTGACGGAAATAAAACCTTCACGTTAAGCAATGCTGCAGAGATCACATTCTTTTTCGTCAGCGAATGAATTATGATTGATGAATTGAATTAATAAATTACAAATGAATTGTAATTAATGGTTTCAATTACTAAAACCACTCGACGATGCCATTGCCAGGAACAGTTCGAATTCGCACTGGCCGCCGTAGCCGAGGAAGTGCACACTGTGCTGAATTTCGCTCAACCGTAACGAACTTCTGCCTCCCTGTACATCTGTACACCTGTAGCTCTGCACACCTGGCGCTTTCTCCATACTGTTCGGCATGCTTCAGTCTCCCAAGAATCCAGAAAGTTGATACTGGAATGTTGTGAAGTATTACGAATTTGTTGTACTCCGTGTGCGTCAGATAGTCAAGTATTTACTGTAGAGCATGTATACTCAATGGTAGCTTTCTCATTCAGTGTAGCCGTTTCTCTTGACATTGACAGGTGATGCCTCTAAAAATTGCAAACAAAGTTACACGTAGCTATTATTTCCTGCAAATGAATCTATTGATTGTGTTTATTACCATATACTTTAGTCGTCTTTTACATTTTAAGGTATGAGTACGAATTCTTCTTTCCAAACAGGGACTGAATATTTTGCTCCGAATTTAAATGTGACACTTGAATTTTTGGTTAAAAGAACTTAATAAAGTAATTCAAATTCTAAACAATTGTCATAAAGCGGGTCAACTGAACTAAGGGAAGGACAACGCAATGGGAAGTCACGGCAAACTAAAGGACTAACTTAACTTTAACGACGTTAAAGCTATGATTATTTGCGACAAGGGGATTCGAAATTGCGACGCATGGGGCTGCATCTTGGACTGGGGCAAATGTCCTTCTTGGTGATGGCAGGTGCCCTTAAATGACCTCTGAGGATCAACTCTTTCTCCAGACGTTTCTTATTTCTCGAGATGTTCGGATCAAGCCTTCCAACTGGTTTCCTGGATTTGTGGAGATTTTGATCGATGGGTGGAAGGACGGTTTTGGACTGGAGTCTTGTGGTGTATTCGTCGAGTAATTCAGCCACGATTTTGTGCCCTTGTTGGATAGCTATGTCTCGTGCTGTGAATCCGTTCTGCGGATGAACATTTACATGAATTTACACTTTATTTGTTGGAGATATTATTCAATTAAATTTATTAGCATTTTTTAAAGTTGCATCCATTTATCAAGATTTTAAAGCCATAAATACTTTGTACACAAATTATTATCATTATATTTTTGACGATTGACCTTTTAAAAACAATGTCCGAAGAGACATCGAAATTCCTTTCATAAAACGTTCTATCTACGCCGACTGTCGGCGACAATCCTCACTCAACAAGTGAACCATCACATCTCACAATCCTCATTCAACTCACAGAAGTCTTAAAGAGTGGATCAGCTCCATGTGCCAAGAGAAGGGTAACAATTTCCTGGTGTCCAATCTGAGCTGCCATGTACAGCGGAGTGAAGACATCCTGAATTAAATAATAATATTATTCGTCAATGACAAATTATTTTAATTATTATATTTAATATAATTATATCAATACACTTCTACTTTTTACAATTAACATTTTTAAATTCAACTTCATTCAACTTAGAACTATATAAAATAGCAGAATAAAAGCTGTGGGCTAAATAAACACAAAAAATTTTTTTAAAGATATGAGATAAATTTCTGACTAAGCCTTTGGAAAAGTTGCTTTATTTAGGAATGTAGAAATTAATTGGTTAAAAATAATAATTGACCTCAGTGCACTCGCAAGTCATGTTGACCTTTGCACCTTGACTCAGCAACAACTTAACCACTTCAGAATCCCCTGTCAACGCAGCTGCATGAAGAGGGGAGTTGCCTTTCTGAAATAATAACAACATCAACATCAGCAATATCTGTCATACCAACAACAATATCAACAACATCAACATCAGCAATATCTGTCATACCAACAACAATATCAACATCAGCAATATCTGTCATACCAACAACAATATCAACAACATCAACATCAGCAATATCTGTCATACCAACAACAATATCAACAACATCAACATCAGCAATATCTGTCATACCAACAACAATATCAACAACATCAACATCAGCAATATCTGTCATACCAACAACAATATCAACAACATCAACATCGGCAATATCTGTCATACCAGCAACAATATCAACAACACCAACAATGACAAACATGTGTTAAGTATGCCCTTTAAATTTAGGTATAAAACCATATTATAATTCAAATAAATCGTAAAAGCATAAACAGTGCAATAAATATAAGAATTTGTAACAAGTTGTTAATCTAACCAAGACGCGACAAAAAATATCAATGTGCGTAATGAAATTTCAAACCTTATTTGCAATAATGCAAACTTTAAAATAGTTTGTTTGAAAAGCAGAACATGAAACACAAAAGCAAAGCTTTTAGAGGGTCACATGAATTAAAGATGTGGAATGAAGTAGAAAGTGCTGAATGTGTGTTCGAAATGTAATGCGCCTCGTCATTATTGCAAATTTAACGTCTTGTTACATTTCACTGACGAAAATTAATTAAGTGCTTTTAAGGGATAAAATTAACTTTGTTGTTAATTATCATCTACTACTAAGTTAACAATTATTAAATCCGTGTTACAACTTGAGCCAAGAGAATGACAAATTATTCCGCGAGAAGATTTTTGAAAGTTGAGCGGGTAATATGTACTTATAATAAAATGATAACTGGAAAATAAGCGATATAAAGAACATTTAGATTTATAATTAAATTATAACAAATTTTTTTATTAATTATCTTGTACATAAAACATAAAAATGTTTCAAATGAAAATGAATTCAAAATCTTCCTCAATTTGCTTCGTAACACAATTCAGTGGCGTACCAATTGTTTTTGCCGCCCGGGGCGGTCATAAGAATTGCCGCACCCCCTTGACCGTTAATAATTCTTTAACCTTCAAAATTTCGAAAAGCTCTCAAATATTTATTTTCATGGAACTACAATCAATTTAAAAATGTATAAAAAATTTTCTTTCGACAAAGTTTTTTAATAACAGTTTCAAAATTCAGTCCATCGGACTGCCAATTCTGTAAGCCCTGCCTGGCTCGTCGATAATCGAGGTAGTTTTTTATTAATTTAAGTTTGGAGGAAGAGCGCTCACAGCTAGCAACACTAATAGCCTGGGTTAGGAAGATACGCAGCACAATCACAATATTAGGGCAGAATCCCCAAGGTGGTATCTCTGTATGAAACTCCTGAAGGGGTCCATCGATTTTATCGTTTCCCGAAACTTCCACAAGATACTTCAATCTCTTCCTTTTGGCAAGGAACTCTTCTTTCTCTATGGCTGACAATCATAATTACCATCGAATAAATCTCATGATGTGAGAAAGGCAAGACCATTGTCCTGGTTGAGTTGAAGACAACCAGACATTGCTCCAAAATTAGCTGATCAGATGGATGTATAGCGCGCGAATGCTTTTAAGATATTAGATTATTTCTGTAGGTTAATCATTGTTTTATTCCATTATAGCAGAGAGTATCATTATTAGTTTAAGAACTGCTTGATTAATTTTCTTCTAAGCATGGTATAAATACCATGTATTCACGAATTCTGATTCGATGAGACTCTGCTATGAATTGTTAAATAATAATAATTAAGTCCGGTCTATATAAATGGGAGCTCGAGAAGAGCTGTAGGATGCGGTTGCTGCGTTAGAACTAAATAAGACATTTATTGTGTTAATAACAGTTATTCCAATTCTTTTGTTTCGAGTGGGGAATGGGTATTGGTGGTGGCAGGGGTACTACCTGTTACTAACTTCATGGAAAAAAAAAATAACAACCATGAACTTGTTGAAATCTGCCAGATATTTCCTCAGTCAACCTGCCGATGACACAGCATTTCCCGTCTCAATTCAGCGTCAAAGCCCATCGTTGCGTCATCCAATACTTCACATCCATTCGTTTCTTTTTGCGGATTCGACGCTCCATGCTTATCCCAATTTCAGATCAGAGTTTATGGATTCGTCTATTGCACTGCCTTTTTCAATGGAATAACGCGCCGCTTTCCTTCATTCTCTTCATTACGGTACCTTCTTTGAAAAATCACACAAAGATTCTGAAAAATACAAAATGGATGGAAGCTTCAGCCTGATCACAAATAAAATATAAAATCTGGTCTTGATGTAGAACGAATTGACGTTATTTAATATTTTAAGAAATTAATGAGGTGATTTTCATTGATGGCTCGTACATCAATCGATACATTATACCAAATGCCAAATTGAAATCAATGAACAATCCTTCAATGGACACCACAGAAAAACTAGAGAAAAGAGGCCATTTTTTCAAGTTTTAATTTTTGGGTACTCCCTCAAAATGCCGCAAGTTGGCATTTGCCGCCCCTCCCTTGGCAGGCCACTGACGGAATTCAAAACAGTAAATTATTAATAAGCGGATGATTTCGTTGAGGGAGTTTTAGTTGTAAAGCAATAGCAATTTATTTTATTATTTGATAAATAACTTTGAAATATGATCAGGCATTTTTTTTTGTTTAACCAAAAAACTCGAAATGTTTGAAAGTAATAAAGTCTTAAAATCTTAAGCAGCGACAAGATGTCACAAACAATTATGTTTCAATTCCAATTACGTTTTCTCAGAAAATTCAATAAAAACAAGTAACAATCGTCCTTTGAAATTATTTTCTAAATAAAATGTGTTTCTTATGCTGTCTTGATCATGTTATGTGATTGATGATGTAATTCTAGGAATTGCAAAAGGACATTGCAAGCGTTACGTGACCATTAATTGTCATGTCATACATTATTGCAACAGTTTTCATTATTCTTGGAAGCATTGCATTCATGAGAGACTCGACTATATCAATGAAAATTGTCAAATAATAAAGAGAATATTTGCACTTAAAGCCTTTCTTTTTTGGAAGGCAGACATCTTTGAACAATTAAACATACAATTGAATTACATACAACTGGAATGTTGTTAATTAATGTAAATGAAATGTAGTTATACTAATATTAACTCTGTTATTATCAACAATATCATCATCATTATCATATTTATCGTCGTCGTCGTCATCATCATGATCATCATCAGCATCAGTTTGTACAAGGCAGATGTTTCTAGGAAATGGAACAAACAGTCAGCTACAAATGCATCCATCTGATACAACACAAAAATATTTCAAGAACAATTTAATGTCGTAACATTCTGCCGATGCGCAATTGTTATGAAGATTATTATATTTAATATTACAAACAATAATTCAATAAAATCACAAGCATAGAATTACGAGAGAAGGAAACCAGACATGACAAGAACAAATCATCTGATGGCAGCCTCAGGAATCGAACCACTTAAGCGCGATAATCAGGGAAACGCGTGATGTTGCTTCGAGGATTCTTAACTCAATGTTCCAGCTGATTGATTCTTGATTGATAAACGAATTGATTGAATGCCAATCCAATTCAATGCGGATGGAGTGAATGTTGCGTGAATGAATGATAAATTTTTTTAACGTCTGTGCTGTAAATGGATGCCTTGATGTAGCATCAAAAATTGAATTCAATTTAGAGTCGCCTTCTTTTCTTTAAATATCCACGCATTTAAATATGCATTGCATCTCAGAAAGCATATCAATTTCTGTTAAGAAGTTTTCTTATAACTTTTATTTATTCAAATAAATTATTTTAATTAAGATAAATTATTTTCATTCAAATATATTAAATTAAATTAAATTAAATTAATTTCATTCAATATTATCAATTTTAATAATTTTAATTATTTGCTAATTTTTAATCAAGGAAAAATTTGGGATCAATTATTTGGAGCTTTGTCAGGACCTGTGATGCTGGGTGAGCATCATCATGAACTTATTAATTTAATGTTATTTAACAACAACAGCATTATTATTATTATTATTATTATTATTAATATTATTATTATTATTAACAATGAATTACCAGGTGCTATCTAATCACAACCTGAGTAACTAATGTCTGAGGCATACCTGATAATAATCTGATATCGAAATATTAAAAAATATCTTTAATATGTTTAAAGTAAACAAATTCGATCGTCAATTGTTGCAATTATTTTAAAACATTTTATTCGACATTTGAAAACTTTTCAAATGTTTCTATGAAAAACCCAGCAGGATTCACACGGAGGTGATGCATCATTTAGCTGATAAAAGTTCCAGGTGGTTTTTTGACCAAATAAATAAAAATTATTCATTAAATTCCCGGAGCAATTGCAAGGTTAATTGGATAAGCGGAAAGTTTTAGAATTTTTCGATTAAAATGATTTGAAATGTTGAAATGATTGAAGATTATGCCGTGATTCTTTGAGAAAATTCTTTCGAACTAATAATTTTCTGATCGCCTCGATTCTAGAAGCAGCAAAAATCGTTTTGGTTTGTTAATAAAGATCATTTTATCTACTATTCGGTTTCCGTTGAAAACATTCGTACTCATATCAGTTATATTTGCACTCAAATGTATTATTATTATTATTATTACAATATTATACTATTATCAATTATTATAATTATATTTTTATTTATATTAGCTATGTTATATTATAAATATGACTCATGTTATCGTGTTGTGACTTATTATTTTTTAAACATAGATATTTATTTTTATATTTTAATTTAACATTTTGGATGAATTGACACTATGGATGAATGTCCGATAAATGTGAATTAACTTTAAAAGTCACCCATCAGGAAATTTTCTTTAAAAGTTGTTCTTAAATCTGAAAACGCCACATTACTCGTGAGTCTGATTCATCATTTTCCTAATTGGCCACTTGCAGCTGATTTCAAATCTTCTTCATCAATCATGGATGCACCTTTTCAATCTCAATGTGGAAACATTATTTCATTTCCAGATCATTTTTTCTGAAGCAAATAATTTCTCGTTAATTTAATTCTTAAATCAGAATTGTACTTTTTAAAATATCTAACAAATTAATGATTTTTTGATATTTTTTTTATATTTACGTGGGTAATAATAATAATAATAATAATAATAATAATAATAATAATAATAATAATAATAATAATAATAATAATAATAATAATAATAATAATAATAATAATAATAATAATAATAATAATAATAATAATAATAATAATAATAATAATAATAATAATAATAATAATAATAATATATAATAATAATAATAATATAATAATAATAATAATAATAATAATAATAATAATTAATTTGATTTCACTTATTTAAAATTAATAATAGGCGCCTCTGACGCTACGCACACGGCGCTTTATAAATTAATTATTATTATTTATTATTTAATAATAATAATAATAATAATAATAATAATACAAACGATAAATAAATTAATAATGTCAAAGATCTATTATATCTTATTATAAAAACTAATAATATTGTTAATATTCATTATTATTGTTATTATTACATAGAATCATTACATTAAGAACCATAGAATCAATATGGAGAATCATGGAATGATATTTAGTCTTTCATGACTCGTCGGATGATGAAAGTCAATGAAACGTCAGAGAAATGTCAATAATATGTCAATGTCAAGTCATTAACGTCAATGACATGCCGACGGGTTGCCTGTTTCAATGAAACAATTCAAAGCCGAATAGCACAAAAATGAATAAATCGAGAATTTAAAATTAAAGCAGCAATTCAACAGCATCAGATGATTTCACTTATTTAAAATAAATGTTTATGATTTACAAGAATGCATAAGTGGTGGATTAAATTATTAGTTTGAAAATAATTATTTATAAATAATTTAGTTTTTAGAAAAGGTGAAAATAAATGTTTGAATTTCTGACAGGTTTTTAAAGGATGTTTGCAGGAAGCCCAATTTAAACATTCTTGAGTTTCTTTAAAGAAAAAAAAATCAAACTGAAAGTTTAACCTTGAATCGTCTCATTTTATTTTTTATTTTTTTAATTTTTTTAATATGCACTAAGAATAAACTGGTCATTAGAAATAAACGATGTAAATAGCATTTATATTTATAATTAAATTACAACATTATTACTTGAAAATAAACCATAGAAATGCTCCAAATGAGTATGAATTCAAAAACTTCCCATTTTGTTTGAAATGAAATTTAAAATATTAAATTAAACAGAGTGGTATGACAATAAGTGGATGATTTCGTTGTCTAAAAATAAATTCAAGCACAAACCACGGATGAGTGGATGGGTGGTCATGGAGAATGATTATCAAATGATCGTTCAAACCACCTCAATAACACTACAATAACATGCAAAATAAATTAATCTTATTAATGCAAGATGAACTTTTGAAGTAAATAACATTAATGTAAACAACATATGGTTTTGTTTTATCGTGTAACCATTATGAATTTCATTAAATATTACATTGTCTTTTATTTTTGTCTCGATATTTGAATAAATACGATTGCTCTCATCGTCATCACCACTGGCTGCACTCATTCCAATTGGAGTGCAATGGGTGCAACAGTTAATCGATGTAACACCACAACCTTAGCAGCTTTTGGTTTGGCGCACATTTTCAAATTTTCAATCATTTCAATTGATGATTTTGCCAACAAATTAACGTTTATTCATTAACTCATCTCCATCTTCGTAAAATTGATAACTTCGTGATGACGTCGTCACTGATGACGCCGTCAATGTTGAATCCGATGACACTTCGTCCAGTGACACGAAAGGTCTCAGAGGGCAACTTCGTTCGAGAATAAGATCATAATTTCCCCTCAAAGGATGATGATGATCTTCCCGAGTGAATGTTGATTAAGTTGACCCCAAAATAATTTCTCTTGGTTGGTTTTAAGCTCACAGTCCATTATTCTGTCCGTGGAATGTCTGCTCGTTCAATGTTGTTAAGGATGTAATATCGTCCCATCTAGTGAACAAAGAACTTGCAAAACAAAAATTATTATTTTTAGTTTTTCCGAATTCAACTTCTCCGTTAGCCAACGATAACTGACTATTGCCATAATGTAATAAAATTAATAAGATTCAGTTATACATTATCATTTGCCTATGTCTTAATGATTCACGTTCTACAATTATTTAATCAACGAATTACGAAACAAAATTAGGAAGAAACCGAGATAACATTGGACAGAAGAGAAATTATGAAAGAAAATAAAATTAGTTAAGATTGTTGTCATTTAACTCATCGATTATACATTCATCTAACCAATGATTGTGCGTTGACAGAAGCACCTGAGTTGAGAAGTTATTACTTGCCTATGTCTTAATGATTCACGTTCTACAATTATTTAATCAACGAATTACGAAACAACATTAGGAAGAAACCGAGATAACATTGGACAGAAGAGAAATTATGAAAGAAAATAAAATTAGTTAAGATTGTTGTCATTTAACTCATCGATTATACATTCATCTAACCAATGATTGTGCGTTGACAGAAGCACCTGAGTTGAGAAGTTATTACTTGCCTATGTCTTAATGATTCACGTTCTACAATTATTTAATCAACGAATTACGAAACAACATTAGGAAGAAACCGAGATAACATTGGACAGAAGAGAAATTATGAAAGAAAATAAAATTAGTTAAGATTGTTGTCATTTAACTCATCGATTATACATTCATCTAACCAATGATTGTGCGTTGACAGAAGCACCTGAGTTGAGAAGTTATTACTTGCCTATGTCTTAATGATTCACGTTCTACAATTATTTAATCAACGAATTACGAAACAACATTAGGAAGAAACCGAGATAACATTGGACAGAAGAGAAATTATGAAAGAAAATAAAATTAGTTAAGATTGTTGTCATTTAACTCATCGATTATACATTCATCTAACCAATGATTGTGCGTTGACAGAAGCACCTGAGTTGAGAAGTTATTACTTGCCTATGTCTTAATGATTCACGTTCTACAATTATTTAATCAACGAATTACGAAACAAAATTAGGAAGAAACCGAGATAACATTGGACAGAAGAGAAATTATGAAAGAAAATAAAATTAGTTAAGATTGTTGTCATTTAACTCATCGATTATACATTCATCTAACCAATGATTGTGCGTTGACAGAAGCACCTGAGTTGAGAAGCAGTTGAATCATCTCCAAATTTCCTCCCTTCGCTGCAAAGTGGATTCCCTGCAGTCCCGCCTAAATAAATTATATTATTTACAAATTATACTGAGCAGTAATATTTCAAGAATAGCATTAAATTTGTTTGATCATTATTATTATTAATAAGTTATTATTTGTTATATTAATTATTTAACACTGTTATTGTTATTATTATTATTATTATTATTATTATTATTATTATTATTATTATTATTATTATTATATATTATTATTATTATTATTATTATTATTATTATTATTATATTATTATTATTATTATTATTATTATTATTATTATTATTATTATTATTATTATTATTATTATTATTCTTATTATTATTATTATTATTATTATTATTATTATTATTATTATTATTATTATTATTATTATTATTATATGTATATTTTGCAGGCAGCTTATTACTATTAGGTAAAATACTTTTTATTTATTTCCTAATAATATTATTTATTATGTCCTAAATTTGTTTTGCAATTGATTGCACATCATTTTACATTAACATAAATCTGAACTTGTGTTTATGGAAAGAATAAATCATTAGTTTGACGCATAAAAAAATCAAAGTCTCCCAAAGCGAATTCCTTTCAATATTTCGAAAAGGTCTTTGAAAATTGAAAGTTCAAATTTTGCGGCCTTGCAAATGGGAGAATAATTTTTTTTTTTAAGAATTTAATCTCGAAAATTTGAAAAAATGAAAATAAATATTTTATTCTGTAAAAGTTGAAAGCAAACAAACCGAGTTTGAAACGTCGGCTGGAACCCCTTGTTTCAACATCTTCTCAACCACATCCATGTCCCCTTCGTGAGATGCACGGAGGAAGTTCTTGACCTGAGTGGGAGTGAGTGAGTGAGTGAGTGAGTGAGTGAGTGAGTGAGTGAGTGAGTGAGTGAGTGAGTGAGTGAGTGAGTGAGTGAGTGAGTGAGTGAGTGAGTGAGTGAGTGAGTGAGTGAGTGAGTGAGTGAGTGAGTGAGTGAGTGAGTGAGTGAGTGAGGAGTGAGTGAGTGAGTGAGTGAGTGAGTGAGTGAGTGAGTGAGTGAGTGAGTGAGTGAGTGAGTGAGTGAGTGAGTGAGTGAGTGAGTGAGTGAGTGAGTGAGTGAGTGAGTGAGTGAGTGAGTGAGTGAGTGAGTGAGTGAGTGAGTGAGTGAGTGAGTGAGTGAGTGAGTGAGTGATAGAGTGCGGCTACTCATTGTAATCAATACGGTGTTTCCTGAGTAAATATAAAGTTTATATGATCGACCGCTTGAGCGGGCAATTTGAACGTCATCATCGTCCATTATGACGTCATACGTCATTCGAGAAGATGGTGATTAAGAACGCGTGACGTGATGTCAAATGTTGTCCGTTGAGATGAGAGAAATGGATGGAAAATAATGAAAATAAGTGCAGGAATGGAATATAGAATGAGCGGATGGATGGAATGACTGAGTGACAGACGAATGGACGAAATGTTTTGGAGTGAACAAAATACAGTATGCATTAGTCGACGCTATTTTAATCTTCTGGAAGCCGGTCTCGTCCGATGAACGTGTTTGAAAGTTGAGCGCTTCAAAAATAATGGAACTTGGAGCTGTAAATAGTGGATTGAAGAACTGAATCACCGAGTTTAAATGGATTAGAAGCAGACGCAGAACGGAATGTTATCGCTCAGAGAACTGCTCAACTTCTATCAATGGACGCTACGAATTCCTGGAGACATTGATTCCTTTTTTCATGTGTTTTGTACCGTCAACTTGTAATGTCAAATTGTTTATTATTATTATTATTATTATTATTACAATGTTAATTTGATTTACTTATTAATTTTTATTCTGCTATGCCATTATAGATCTCCCAAAGGACTGACGCGTGTGTCGAGCTTAGATGAGCTTAACAAATGCGTTACGTCGGTTTCAGTCATTTCTCTAGTCTCGGAGGAAAACTTCAATTTGTTGACCATTTCGTTAATAGTTGACAAGGTCAAAGGTTAAAAGTAAATGTATTGTCATCGAAACCTTAAATAACAAGAAAGATATTATAATTAAGGGAAGTTTTTAATCGAATTAGTCGTTGAAAATATTCTTTATTTTTACGACTTTGCACGGCCGTTAATGACACGATTTTGGACGCATCGTTTGATTGAACTCTGAAATGGTGTCAAAGGTTGCGCTGGTCAAAAGGTCATCCATAACAGAATTACTTGAGATGAATCCAAGCTTAATCTCGTTCCTTTCAGTACTGTCCGCATTTGTAGTTATTATACTTATTAGGATATAATAATAGGAATAATAATAATTTTGTAATAATAATTATTAAAACTACATTGTAATATATTATTAATCACAAATTAATCGCAAATGTTGTATAAAATAAAGTTGTAATTTTCCTCGTAGAGGGTCGAAGCAATTAAAAAAATAATAATAACTAGGGCTGCTGATTTATATGTGTTAACGGGCAATTAACACGTTAAGAAACTTTCTGCGATTAATGCGTTAAATTTTAAAAAATTATTATTTTTAAATTGAAATATTCTTATCGAAAATTTAAGTTTTTGTTTTGTTCCTCCTACTTCCCTTTTGATTACGAAGAAAATATGGCCGCAAGTCGTTATTTGATAGGACGATTTTGTGAAGAAAGTTTAGTCTCAAATCAAATTCTGTTGTGGCTTGCAACATATACAAATACGAGTTTAAGACTCATCGCAGTACGTACTCTCTTACATGCCTTTTGCAAGCAAACACCCATTTAGTGCTGAGGATCAGTTGATGAAATTTACCATTTACAAGTCTTCTCAACAGCCAACGCTGATGGAGTTGAAAGAAAAGACAAAACCAACGGAGCAGTGCAAAGTTGATGCTGTTTGATCACTAAAGCTCTAGCTAAATAGGTTGCCATGAATGGTAGGCCGACTAATATAGTGACAGATGAAGGATTGCAAAGAAGAGAAAGAATAGTCCACTGACACTGAGGATGAGGAATCACTTGTGTCACGAAGGTGATAAGTCATCTAATGTAACTTTACAGTAGTTTTAGCTCGTTGTATAGCTGAACCGGATATCGACAAAGCTGGCTGTCCGTTAGAATGGTGGCGAAACTGTGCACCATCACATGACCTGGTTGCTAAGCTGGCATTCAAATACCTAGCTTTGCTAAACATTTATTTTCTTTATCTGGCCATGTCGCGAACAGCAAACGTGCCTATCTGTCTCCAGACAACATAGACAGGCTCGTTTGCCTCAGGAACTGGCTGAATAAGTTACGTGTCTAAATAAAATTTTTTGATGAAAAATTAAAGCGTTTTGGGAAATTAATTGAATGATAGGATGGTGCGATTTAAAATGCGTTAACTACGATTAAATAATTAATCGTGCGACTAATCGCGATTTAAAAAAAATCGATCTGCAGCCTTAGTAATAACCAGCTAACAAATCTTTTTCAACAAATTTCGGGATCCAAAGTATTTTTAAATTATGACAATGCAACATCGGAAATAAATTCCGAACAAATCCTTTTTTTTTCAAACATTTTGAAATATTGACTTATTTTTCATTATCAATTATATCAAGAATTGTACAAAGAAATTGTTATTTCTATTTTTACGATACTTGTTGTTAACCGACTAACACTCAATAAATTCTCATTCTGTTAGAATTAATTCATAAGTTTAACATCCAATTAAGCAAAAACGATCTTTACACGTCTCTTGAGAATTTGAAAGAAATTGATTCTACCAGGAGCAGACGTGAATGGTGTGCAATTTTCATCAACATTGGAATGTGGAAATTGATTAAACCGGGGAGTCATTCAGAGAAGACAAGCCATCAACCTGCGAGCAATTTGGCCATGTTAACGGTCAAACCAACCCCGGCTGACTGCAAGTCGGTGCAAATGAAGGCTCAAGTGAGAAAGATTAAGAAAAATAGATGAGGATCACGAGAGAAATTATTCCCATCAGTATCGGGCTTTGCTGTTGCATTCGTCATCCTAATCAACGGATGTGGAAGGCTTTGTTGTTGAATGAATCCAAATATTTTCCATCTCCGTCTTCATCGACCCTATTCCGGTTGTCCGCTAATTGGCGCATCTGGAAGATGAAGCAAGTCATCTAAGGAAGACCAAAAAGAATTGTTTTCCCACCTTTCTTTGGCAGCAGAGACGTGTGTGGTGCGGAATACGCTGACGTATGAAGTGGACGTTTTTTTCAGCAACAAAAGATGTTGATTCATGTGATGTGCTATTCATCAATTGTTAATATTTATTAGACATTAAGACAGCTTAGATAATAGTAGCAGTAAGTTTTATATTTTGTCATCAATTATCAATAATTATTTATAATTAATAAGTTTAATATTATTGTGAATGGTGTGCAACTAATTTTTATGAATATTAGTGGGAATTAGCTGTTCCATATTTCAAAAATGAATTTAGGTGTCTGAAATGATGAAATCCATCGCCTTAGTCACAAGCTGGTTGTCTAACTTTTTAGAATGGAAGGCAAATTGCTGGATATCCAAGTGCTTCAATACTATCATCATTATTATTATTATTATTATTATTATTATTATTATTATTATTATTATTATTATTATTATTATTTATTATTATTATTAGTATTATTATTATTATTATTATTATTAATTATTATTATTATTATTATTATTATATTATTATTATTATTATTATTAATTATTATTATTATTATTATTATTATTATTATTATTATGATTATTATTATTATTATTATTATTATTATTATTATTATTATTATTATTATTATTATTATTATTATTATTATTATTATTATTATTATTATTATTATTATTATTATTATATTATTATTATTATTATTATAACATAATAATATTTAATTAATTAATAAATAATTATATTAAATAAAATATTTAAAATATTATAAATATATTCGCATTAACAATATTGTTATTATTATTTATTTTGTTGCTACAAACACAATTATTATTATTATTATAATTATTGATTACTGATTGGGATCTTTCAATTTCAATAACATCACTAATATTACTAGTAATCTTTCAGCTATTGCTATTGTAATTTGTAATACTATTCTCTTTTTAGCAGAGATCATTTCATCTTCCCAAAGTTTCTCTAAAATTACCTCTTATTTGACATCTTATTTTTTTTCGTGTTGCCAGTTGTTTTTTTTAAATCATAATTTGTTGCTTTCTTGGGAATGCTCGTTGAACGGAGCTAAAAAGTCCTGCTTATTTGTTCCAAGAAATTTCAAAACATTTCACGACTCATTAAATATTTTTTGATGCGAGGCCCTTCACTTTTTTCTTTTCTTTCATTCATTCATCCATCCATCCATCCATCCATCCATCTCATGATCTACCCTTATCATTCATTCTACTTCCGTGAAAAGATGACCTATGAGTGTCTGAAATACACATGTGTCATCTTAAAGTGCTTTCACCATTTTAAATGCGACTTTGCTTCTTTCCAGCATCAGCTTATGTGACTAAAGAAAATCTTTAGTTAAGGTACGAACTTATGAGTTATAGCGCATTCGATAACCGGCATGTCGAAGAGAACGATGAGTAGAATTGATTATCGCCAGCATCTGATACAAGTCATCCGAGTCCAGATGCCCTGATCAATTATTTCCTCGTCCATCCACCAAACCAAGCTCTCCCATCCATTCATTCATTCCTTCATCCGGTCAATTTTCAGTTGCAAGCATTAAGTCAGAATAAATATTACATTCTTGAACTAAAAATGTTTGATGAAGTTAAGTTTTAAATCATAAGAATCATAATAATCCAAATTAAGAAACTAACATTAGTTTAAAAATTTACAAATTAAAAAAAAAAAACAAAAATTAATGGAAACTCACCAAATCCCCATGTTGGCCAGATTGAGAGTTCTTCTCTTGAGTAACTTGTTCCGACATTTACGACAAGTTTTTGATCGATCAATTTCTTCTTTTTCGGTTTTATAAGGAAATCGCAATTAAATCGAATGAAACTAAAAAATAAACCGAGGTTGAAGATTGATTTTACAGAAACTTAAAAGAAAAATTAAAACGAAGTTGAGAGGTGGCACTAAAAAAGAAAAATTAAAACGAAGTTGAGAGGTGGCACTAAAAAAGAAAAATTAAAACGAAGTTGAGAGGTGGCACTAATGCGCCGCACAGGCACTTAACGGACGCACCACTGCACTCCCGAAAATCCTCGAATCATTAGGACCTTTCGTCTGCATCCATTCCATGTGGCCGAGAGATGGTAATGATGATGATGAGGTGGATAATAATGATGGCAAAAGTGATGAGGGGGATAATAAGGATGGCAAAAGTGATGAAGATGATTAGTTTGTGATTGATTTTATTGGCGATTGAGGTCAGTGCCATGACGGTAGCATTTGGAGATAATTACGGAAGTATGTTGGTAAGGTTAATGATAACGTTATTGTTTTTGTGGTAATTATGATTATGATTACGATAACGAAAAAGATATGATAAACCTCCATCTATTTATCCAGTCATTCTGACAGAAAATGTGAGTTTTAGGTAAACACACTGATAGGTTTGAGTTGCCACTCGCATTACTTCAAATGGCAGCATTTAGTCCTCATTATCTCAGATGTATATATATGTATATGTATACACATGCGATTGGACTCTAATTTAAATGTGCTATCGTGATTTATAGGAACAATTCTACGAAAACAACAGTCTATATGCCGACAGCAACAATATTATTGCGCAAACCATAATTTATTCTATTGCTATTCTATTCTATTATAAAGCGTGCAACTGCATGAAATACAGTCTATTCCGAAAAACCTCACAAACCGTACGGGGTCCATTAAGCGTTGTAGGAGAATGTGGGTCATTCCCTTCAAGTTAATTGCAATTGTCCATCAAACTCGCGTTCATCATCGTTCTTCTGTAGTGGTTTAAAAGGGTGGAAAGTAAATTGTCGGAATGTGAACAGCTTCGATGTATCCGTTGTGGCAATTGATAAATGTAACAGTTAGAATATTAGTTATTTTAAGAATGTTTACATGTTTTATTCCAGCGAAATTTTATTTCATATCTCAAGTTCATCTTAATAAAAATCTGTTTAAAGCTTACGTGTAAATATTTGAAAATGCTTCCAACAACTTTTTTTTAATAAGCAACTTTGATGAGATGATTGCACTTACCTAATTGATTGGAAACATTGAAAGACTCCGGTGACCGTTGAGGACAGAGACATTGACAATCTTCAAATGGAGTGGTCTCAGCTGTGATTATTGGATGTAGCTTTACGAAGGAAAAGGTAGCCAGACATTTGATTTATAGAAAGCCGTTTCGCGGAGCAAAATAATGCATCCGTAGAAACCGTTTGAACTCTAGTGAGCTTCGGTATGGAAGAGAAGTCTAGGTACCTAGGTACTTCGCGGTTGATTACAAATGATGCTTAGTGATGTTTTAGTGAACTTCTGTGCATTGTTGACAAGTTGTTGAGCAGTTCGAAAAATGTGTGCTTTCGAGGTAACATCAAAGAATATATTTTCACAAATTTTGGCTAGACGCTTTAGTATACTTAACGAGATGGTTGTTACATTATTAAGGCAGCGCTTCCGCAGTTGTCAAGATATTCCCAGCAATTAAACCGCCCGCGATCTCCATTTGAAGACTGGTCGTGGTCCAAATTGTCCGCCGTTTAGTGTTACTTGATTGACTTCTGTTGTTATAGGCACAATTCTGAATATTTTATCAACTAAGTAAGTGTAAGTGCATATTATATATAGTGTGTGTCTTTTAATTTTTATATAAAAATGTAACGTTTAATAATTTTTTTAATAAATAGTTAAACTAATGACAATAATTTATAAAAGATAATTTTTAACACATACATATGTTTATTTTCTTTCATAATTTTAATAATTACTTTTAAACAATTTTGTATTTAGTTTTTGTCGAGTGTGTTTACATTTTTCACGTGTTTTGATACATTCGTATTGTGGAAAATATTAACATGGATAGAAAGGCAAAATTGGCACAGAAGAAACAAAAATTAAAAAATGGTTAGAAGTTTTTAGACCATAGCTTTAGCAAGTTTTATGAACTGCTTTTCATCCCATGATTGTATTTCATTCTAGAAGTTGAAGCTTTTAAAAATGCACAATCGGGGAATGTATCTTCAAAATTTTCCGTCTCTCAAATCCTGCAAAAGGCCGAAGAATATGTTGAGTCATTTCAACTTGAAATGGCGTTTAAATTTTGTGAGAAAGCCGCTGCTATGGAACCAAATAACTTGAAAGCAATCGAACTCTTGGGATCGTTGAATTTGCAACTCGGGAAGCCTGTCGAGGCTTATGAGGTTTATCAAACATATTTATTAATATTTTTCCGTTTTATAACGCAATATTAATTTGTTTAGAATTATACAAAAGCTGTAGAACTTAGTCCAGAGGTTGGTCATAATAAATACATGTGCCTTGGCCAGCTGACTTGTGGAGAAGAGGCATTGAATAATTATAGAAAGGGAATTGAAATTATAAAGAAACAACTCTCTCAACCTACAGATAATGTTTGTTTGAATCCTAAATGATTTCAGTATTATATTAATTTAAATTAAAAATTAATCAAAATATTTGAAGACTGACCAGCCAAAACCTGTAGATTTGAGCAATGCCTACCTGGCAATCGCTGAAATGTATCTAACTGATGAATGGTGAGTTAAGTGAATCAGCATTGTGGAGATTACAATTCATTAATATATTGTTAAAATATCATAGTTACTCTGAAAATGCTGAAAACCTTTGCAAAGAAAACCTTGATCTTGCCATGGCTGCAGATGGTAACAATGCAGAGGCTTACCATCTTTATGCTAGTTATTTCATCAGCAAAGGCGATGTGCAGGTATTTTCTATCATATCTATCATGAATTGATAAGTTGAATGTTAGTTAATGCTTATATTTCCAGTCTGCCAAAGAATCCATCGGCAAGGGCATTGAAATGTGGTTGCCAAAACTCAGGGAGGTCAGCAAATCAGAAACTCAGGAAACAAGTGAATGGTCCTATGTAAGTCTCACTTTAGAGCATGCTTATTCATAGACTAATAGCTCCTTTATTCAACAGATTTGCCCGATAAGCTACAGTGGAAGAACAAACTGCAGTAAACTGCTCATCGAGTTAGAGGAATATGAGGTATCACGTCTAAACTTACTAAACGCATCCCCATAAGCTCAATGACAATGATGCTTGATTAAGCCATGTAACCCATGTAAAATATTCATGCCTTAAATGCAATTTTACATTCCAGAACTTTAATATTCAATATTTTAATCTATAAATTCGATTTCAGACTGCATCTGAAGTGCTTGAACTACTGCTGGATGAAGATGATCAAGTTGTCGAGGTTGGAATTAAACTCATCTTTACGAATAATTGTTTTATTATTTAACTCTTTTCAATGATTGGTCAGGTGTGGTATCTGCTGGGGTGGCTGAATTACCTGCAAGGTGAGGAATTCCGAGGAAACGTCAAGGGGTACATGGAGAAGGGAATTGAGGTAATTTAAGACTGTTCAAGAGACGGCATTGTGAACATAATTACTTTTTTCCATATCAAATGAATACTGAAGACATTAAGGTTTTGACATATTAATTTTATTCCATCAGTTGGCTGCTAAAATAAGCTATGAAGATGAAGGCATGATTGAACACATGAAAGAAATCCTTCAAGAAGTGTCTCAAGGTATGCAATGTTTGCAATACTGCTTGAAACAAAAAATATTCGGTTTTGTTAACAAGAGTTTCAACTATGTTCAGACGCCGACAATGTGGAAATGGAGGCCGACGAAGCAGACGACATCGAGAGCAGCAGCGATGAAGAAGATACAGCCATGAACTAATTTTGGTTCTCGCAAATCTGTACATAAAACACAAACACTTTTGAAGATATTGATTTAATAAATGTTATTGTCCAAGAGCTTTTGATGATTCTGGTTCAGCTTCTTCAATTAGTTCTTCTCCACATTCAATTCTAATAAAATCTGTAACTCTCACTCCATATTTCTTCAGAACATCTTTAACCAACATGGAATCATCAAACATGAAATCCTGGTGGAGCAGCCTCTTTTCCTCCTGTTTCTCTTTCACTTCTTCTTGCATCTTCTCTTCTGCTTCATCTTCGTGTTTCTTCTCTTCCACTTCATCCTCCTGTTTCCTCTCTTCCACTTCCTCCTGTGTGTTTTCTTTCAATTTATCCTGTGGATTCTCCCCCAACTCATCATCGAAGCTTCCGATGCTCGTTGGATTCATTCCGACCACGTGCTGGCACAACTGCTTTCCGAGATCTTCCAACGTAAGGGTGCTTTCCTGGTCTTCTTCGGTTGGTTTTTCCTTTATGGATGGGTCCTCTTCGTACACAACTAGAGCTCCGTATTTACCCAACATAAATGATTCATTTGATAGCTGAAGCTTTGTACCTGAAATATCAAATATTCATTTATTAAATACTTTAGCATCTCCAGAAGATGTGACATCTTCAGAAATAAATTTACAAATATTTTTAGTCTATGGCAAGATGTGTTGCTACACCTGTTAACAAATGAAGTTTTATTTCTGAGTAAAAATAATTAGATGCAGTTATGATTATGACCTGTAGAGTGGACATAAGTAGACATCATTTGACCATCAGCAGGCTTAAGCAAGATACCCCTCCTAGCCAACATATTTTCTCCCAGATTTCCTACTTCAAGGGCTGTAAGATCTGAGATCTTTTTGTCATTTGCTCTCAGCTCAGCAAGTTGGGATTGGTTAAGTGTTGCCTATTGACAAACAATTAAGCTATATCTTGTGCACTGCATTAGGTTTGCTAGTTAAGAATTCATACCTTTGACATATTATTCTCTTTACCATGCTGCGACAACGCTTGTGTAACCATGTTCACAAGGTTTTGAAAATTTACATTCCGTGCCACAAAATCCGTCTCACAATTCACCTAAAATTCCAGCATAAGATGATAAAAAATTGAAACAACAAAATGAGAATTTTAGTATATTCATACTTCAACCATAGATGCAACATTTTCTGAAACTGATAGTCCAATGAGACCTTGAGACATGGGTCTTCCCTGCAATTTTGTTGCTTTGGTCCATCCTTCCTTCTGGGCTTGTTCTTTTAACCATTTTTCAGCCTGAAAATGATCGTCAAATGACCTAAATTCAGCCAGTTAACATCATCTTAACAAACTGATACAACTAATTAGGAAGTAAAGTGATTAGAAAGCGAACACACTTCAGTTATGTTGTTATCGAATTTCTCTAATGCTTGGCTACATTTAATAAATGGAAAGCCTGTAGTTTTTCTCAATTTACTGAGGAGTTGTTTATTGACTTCTCCATGCACAACTATTGAGGTATGAAAGCCTCGGAGCGAAAGTGGAAACACTTTCTCTAAAAAATTAAAAACGCAATCAAATTTATATTTCATCTATTATGTTTAAATTAAAGTTCTTACTAAGGAACATTTTTATCCACCGAAGGTTATACAAGAACGATAATACTAAAACATGCACCGAACCTCAGCAAAGTATACAAAGCATAACTACCGCGGAAAATAATAGCATTTCAAAATATTAAATAACACTTACATAAAAATAACTCAAAACTATATTTCTAACAAAAACTCTTTAAATAGTTTTTTTTGGGGGGGGATATCGTGTTTGATAAAAGAATGTTATGTGTGTAGAAAGGAACCTCCAAAAATGGGACAAAATAGTATGTGTCAATATTCTTCCATCTACTTGAAAAACGTTAAGCTAGTTGCATTAAGTTGCAGTATTCAATGAACACTTCTCACGTTAATTGTAGGGACAAAGATCTCCAAAAAGCGCCAAGATAACCGAAAACTAACTGACAACTAACCTCTGCTTGTTATACAGGATCATCAATAATTTAACATCAACTCACCTTAAAAACCATACTAATTTTGCAAACTACTCATCAACTAGAGGTCAATTTAAACTAAGGTCATATTTTTGCACAATAGACAACACCAAATATTTTTTCACAAATCGAATTATTAACATCTGAAATAATCTACCTAATAGCAGTCTCAGCTAGCACTCATAGTCGCTTCACCTTCCTTCTTAATGAATATGATTTGTTTCCTTTTCTCGTCTATTAC
This sequence comes from Whitmania pigra, assembly GCA_021613335.1. Classification (NCBI taxonomy): domain Eukaryota; kingdom Metazoa; phylum Annelida; class Clitellata; order Hirudinida; family Haemopidae; genus Whitmania; species Whitmania pigra. The sequence continues at coordinate 508,283 of JAJTWR010000260.1, forward strand.
TGATTGAACCTCTCGTTTCTTTTCTCAATGTTTTGCTGTTTGATAGTGGGCAGGTAAGAGGCTTCGGTCCTCTACCCACTTAATAAAAAAATAAAAATAACAAAAAAATCAGCATGGTGGCTGTGTATTAATGTATGGTTGAAATTTCTTTATGCACATAATGTTAATAAATGAGAATGTACATGAACGTGTTTTTGTTTTTTTTTTTGCACAACTGATATTTAATTGGTTGGTAACAATAATATGCACTTACACGTTTGCTAATAACATACGTCATGAGTAAACCCAACCGACAGCAGATTTAATTTACTAATTCACAATAAACACCACCACTGATTCTCGATAAAAACCATTATAATTAATTTTTTTCCTATATTTCAAACACAAAGATCGCTCACAAAATCCCCCATTGACGGGAAGGTTTGTTGTAAACCATTGAAGCACTGCATCCACGACATCTTTGTGCTCAGCCACTATAACATTATTGCTGGATCATAGATTTCGCAAAAATTTGCTTTATCACATCGACCTTCTTTTTTCATCCTGAAATGGTGTTTGCTGGAATGCCTTGCTGATGACTAAGGTCTGCTGGTTTTGTTCCTTGTTCTAGCACAGTTCTGATTTAATACTTTTTCTCTATTGAGCCCCCCCCAGGCCTAATAGGAGAGACCCTGCAATTTTTCCAAATCCGATGAGTTTTTTTGGTGGGGGGGGGGGGTAAGGGGATTTAACTGGTTTGAAACCTTGAGACAGAAGATAGTCAAACTCATTAATAAATTATTAAAGATACAAAATAAGACTGCAGACAGAAGATAGTTAAACTCATAATAATAATAATCTGTTCTATCTTTAATTCTTTATTAATTATAATTGGTAGTTTTGATTTGAACAGTTTCAAAAATTTTTCGACTGCGTCGGGCTTTTGTCCCTTTTCTAAACTTGAGCCCCCCCCCAGCATTTTTCGCTGGTTGCGCCACTGCTATTGATTGATTGTCCAGTTTACTCTTAATACCTCCGGACATTTTTAGAACGAAAAAAATAAACAGAATAGTTACAGCGTGTTACCCCTCAGACAAAATCAGTAAGGGTAAATTGCATTCGGCGGCATAAATGAATCGACATAACCGATGAGAAAATGCCACGATATTAAGTGGGAATTTAGCTACGCTTCAAAGTCGGCGATTAGTCACGGGATCGAGATAACTGATAAAGTGGCCAATTCGTTTCTCTTTTGTGCTCGAGATATTAGAGTTCGGCGATATAAATGAATCGACATAACCGATGGAAAAATGATAAGAAAGGGAGAGGATTTGACGGTTCTACTTTAAAAACGTCGACTTAATAGGGGTGGCGAGTTAACCGAGGTCGAGATAAATGGGTTTCAATGTATTATCTTTGTCCCTTAAATTTGATGTACCAAAGATCGACTACGACAATTCAATTCTGATTGGTTACCTTCCTGCTGCTCGAGCAGCATCAGTGCCAGTCATCTATCCAGCTAAAAATCATATGAAACAAAAGAAAATTCATTGCTACTAAAATTTTCGTCAAAAGTGGTAAATTATTGAAATAATAAAAAAAAATTAAATTTAATTAAAATAAAATTAAAATACATTTTTTAAATTTCAACTTAATTTTCTTATAAATTTTTTATTTTATATTAGATTTACTTCTATATTTTTCTATATTTTCTAAGTGACGGGGAGGGCCATGCTCCCCTCCGGCCCACTTAAATCCTCCCTTGCTCGTGGAGTCACCCTTAAGACTTTCATAAAAACCTTTTATTCATATTAAAATAAGTCTAAAAAATGATTAAGCATGGATTTCGAAGTGATTAATGTAATTTTTATTTCAATATTAAATTTTTATTAAACAACTAAAGATCAAATCAATTTATTTCAGCCTGGCCTTACACCAGAATATTAACAAAAACAATCAAATATATAAATGTTCGCATTAGAAAAAATGTCAAATTTTTAACATTAAAAAAAATCGGATTTGTTGTCAAACTCTAAAATGGAGCCCTCCTAATGACGAAAGCGCATTTGTCAATGAATAAACTATAAAATTTCCTGGGCTGGTCAAACCTGTCTTATGACTCACACCGCATGTATCTCTGGAAGGCGGGAGCTCAGATCAGCAACCAGAGACATCCTCGATGAAGGTAGCTTTCCATGAAGTTTCCTAGATTTTGAATTTAAGGGTGTAGTAACATATGTAGTCGGATGAGAGATCCGATAACACTATTTGTTTAAATTTTTGACTTTTTGAGAAGTGTTTCCAATGTGAAAACTCTCCAAAACTGTCATTTGTCCATTTAAGGAAAAACACCGTGTAATTCAAAACAGCTGCAGCAGTAAACTTCTAAGAAAACCATTTACAACATGGGTACAAAGTCTTTCAGACCAGTTTAAATTCTGGCGAAAGTGGTAAATAAAAAGAATCTCTTGTATAATTGTTTGAATGTTTGAATGCTTCACAAATATTTCTTAAATAAATGATTTGGATGTAGAGTTCACGAATTAAAAAAAAATTATCATAGTACAACTGAATGCTAAAGAAGCAAAACTTGTCTCTTATTGATCAGTTATCTCATAACTAACCGATTATTTTTTTTTGTGCAAAGTCTTGCACCGATCGACACAACTATATGTTTAGAACATCAGACGAATATCTGCAATAAAAATTTAAAAAGAGAAAACAATGTAACAATTAAGTTACAAAACCAACTATGTCAATTATCGAAGGAATTAATGTTCATACAGAAGTGCGGCTGCTCAAAGGTCACGTTGACGTCATTGATATGAATATTTTATTAATGTCAAATAGGAAAAATTATTTCTATTGGATATAAATCACCAGAAATAGATAGTTATGTTCCTTAAGCATCTATTAAATAGATTAAATATAATAGATTAGTAAAGTATAAGATGAATTACTTAAAGGAAAATTCAGGGGTCATGGACAAGCCAGTCATCGCATCCTGTCTTTCCATATTTATTAAATTTTTTAGTCTATGTAATTAGTCGATGTAATTATAATAGTAATGTTGATGATGATGATGATGATGATGATGATGATGATGATGATGATGATGATGATGATGATGATGATGATGATGATGATGATGATGATGATGATGATGATGATGATGATGATGATGATGATGATGATGATGATGATGATGATGATGATGATGATGATGATGATGATGATGATGATGATGATGATGATGATGATGATGATGATGATGATGATGATGATGATGATGATGATGATGATGATGATGATGATGCTGATGATGATGATGATGATGATGATGATGATGATGATGATGATGATGATGATGATGATGATGATGATGATGATGATGATTGATGATGATGATGATGATGATGATGATGATGATGATGATGATGATGATGATGATGCTGATGATGATGATGATGATGATGATGATGATGATGATGATGATGATGATGATGATGATGATGATGCTGATGATGATGATGATGATGATGCTGATGATGATGATGATGATGATGATGATGACGATGATGATGATGATTGATGATGATGATGATGATGATGATGATGATGATGATGATGATGATGATGATGATGATGCGATGATGATGATGATGATGATGATGATGATGATGATGATGATGATGATGATGATGATGATGATGTGATGATGATGATGTGATGATGATGATGATGATGATGATGATGATGATGATGATGATGATGATGATGATGATGATGATGATGATGATGATGATGATGATGATGATGCTGATGATGATGATGATGATGATGATGTATATTAATGATAATGATGTAATATTAATGATGTTAATATTTATGCAATATATATAATATATATAAATAATATATATCTTGTAATATATATGCATAATATTAATATCACTGGAAGTTCCGAAGAATGATCGTAGTGATCACGTTAGCATTAACAGCAGTGATGATCGTGTTAGCATTATCAGCAGTGATGATCGCCTTCTTCAAATGAAATGTTGATTCAGGCGTGACCTTTATTCCTTTTCGTGGATCGAAAATATTTTTCATTTATGGATAGCATGACCTCAAAATTGTATGTATGGACAATTTTATGACATCTTTATTAAAAGCTTTCTTCACGTCGAGAGTTTTAAAACCAATCATCGCCATCGTCATCTAAAATTTCAAACAATTTTCACAGTATTACGTGTTCAGTAATTACAGATGAGACTTTAATCATTGCTATTTAAAAAAAATTGAAAAGATATTCAAAAATGTTTATCAAAATCAATTTTTGAATATTTTCACTTGCCTTCAAGATAACTAAAATGATCAATGACTATTGGCCATTAATTATCTATTAAACCATTAATATTTTTGAAATACAGAACGATGAATTATTAACTGACAAGACGTTATTTGACCTTAAGAGATTTTAGATCATAAGCCTCTACTACGATTCAAGCCATTACTTTGGATTCATCTATAATTCATCGACACCTTTTCATTAATTCATTCCTCTGAACAGATAATGATCTGATCCCATTTGTAAAATTGACTTTTAACTATACTGTAAAAATAAAACAATTGTTCATTTTGGGACCAATCTTCACCAATTTTATTCAATGAATCGATGATAACTACGATTTATTTTCCTTGGAAGACTAGAAAGAGTTGTAGAAACATTCACTTCAAAACATGTACTTCAATTTAATTTGAAATCCTTCTCATTTCTGGAATCATTTTAAATCAATGCGAAAACATCCAAAAGGGAATAATTAAATATATTTAAGATGTAAATTAATTCATATTTACAGAACGTTCAAATCCAGGAAAGGATGTGTGACTCAAAAACTGCTATCAGGTTAAGTCCAGCAGGTCATCAACTATTCTGAGCAGCCTTTAAAGAACTTAGTCTTAGCATCTTTCTATTTCCTTCTTGAGCACCTACTGAATTATTAAGACGTCGTTTCTTCGACTTTCCAAGAGTGATTTCTGTATCTCTGAATTAATTCTGACTTTTCACGGCATTTTCGGCCATCACGAAAGTTCAATAAAGGAACATGCATCATTTATTAGATCGTGAGCATGACCGTGCCATTGGTCAGTCTATAAAAGCACCGTCGGCTCGACAGAAACACTTCTAACAATCATCAATTTGATACCATTTGACGCCTGAGAAGTAAGCGACTACCCTTTCTTGGTGGGTGAGTGCCATAGAATCACATAAAACTTTGTCAAGAATATTTAACTTTAAATAATTCTTTAAAGAAGATTTAGATAATTACATGGAGTTATCTTAAGCAATAAGATTATTTATTCAGATTTCTTAAGATATCCTAAGATTGGAATGGGATTACGAAAAAAGATGATTAAGCACTTCTAGTATTAACCTAAGCAATTATTTTAATGACACTTTCAAAATTTGTGACCCGCTTTCTTTGTGATTTTAGGTACAAGCTTAAAAATGACTCGCATCCAAACAATGAGTAGATTCGTTATCTTCTTTCTGTTGTTTATGGATCTCTCCATCACATTTTGTGACGGTCAAGCCTATCACTTCAGCAAGGGTTGGTTACCAGGAAAGAGGTCTTATTCAAGGGAACTGTTGCAGAATACTTTCCGGGAAGACCCTACGTTCTCCCGAGAAGAATTCTCTTGCAGAACTACGGCAGGACTTGTTAAAGTGAGAAATCAAATCATTTAACTGTGTGGTTATTACTGCTGTTTGTAATCACAGTATAAATCATTGCAATCATGCGATTTAAGAATTTATTAAATATTAAAGTTAATTCATTACTTAACATTTATATTAAGTTATTCTTGGAGCGTCTGGACAGCAACTGTGCAAAGGACAAAATTTTAAGAAACGAAATGCCCATATCTGGACTGGTATGTCAAAATCATGGCGAATTTCAAGAACCAATAGCTTGACAGAATATACAATGATTTTAAACTATTTTAAGGCTTTAGACATTAAGTAGGCTTGACGTTTGCGTGATAACGCAGTCTTGTTTTGTTTTCAGGAAAACGAAGAATAGAAAGCGACGCATGGATTTTCCATTACTTTCTGAAATCCATTGCTATTTATTTATCTTCTAAATTATAATTTATCGCTGTTAATGAAGCCTGTCTATAGACATTAAAGATGATTTACAATGAAATGAATAAAGAAAATAACTTGTAATAAATGTAATTGAAATTTTATTTACACGTAACCGAATCATCACATGCAGACACCTCCACACTTAAACCACATTCTTCACTTAATATCTACGTTGCGTCATGTTCAATAATTCGGGTTAACCAAGTCTGATAAACATTTCTAAGAACTTGAGTTGAATATAAAATAAGGTCATTAGGTAATAACTGGTTTGTACGTAAATTCTGTGGTAAACTGCTACATGTGGCTTTGAAAGACCTTGAGCCTTTGTAAAGTCTCTATGAATCACTTAACTGCAACTTTTGATCCTGATCATGATTATGATTCTTAACACAAGAATTTGTGTATTCTTCGCTGACATAATAAGCTCTTGTGCTATAAGTCAACAAGTCATACATCCATATCATTAATTGCTCATTAGTTACTTTATTTATTTATAAAGAAATATTGTTCACATTTTTATGTAACCAAAGAATGGGTGCGTGTACCGCAATGGCTGCAGACTTCATGAAGGATGTCATTTGATGACTTTTTGGCTACCCCAAAATCAAAGGCTAGTTGCATTCATGCAATGCGGCAGTAATGCTGCAGTCGTAACGTGTTGCGTTCGCGTCCTAGCCTGGCCCGCCGGGGAGCGCCCTCGGGTAAGGGCGATATGTAGTGGTAGATATATTACAAAGTATGTTCGCGTCCTGTTCGGATGTATAAGGCACTTAAAAGAGCAGTAAATAAAATTAAATCCGGCTCCTTCTTTACATACAATTTTCAAAAGTCAAGAGGTTACAACAGACATCAAATCAGCGCACAAATCAGCATACGAGGCTGCAGTATTTGGAATTTGTTTTGCTTGAGGTGCATCTTCTTGGGGGCAAACCGATTTTCTGTCTGACAATTTGATTCGTGAGGTATTCCAGGAGTTCGGGAGGGCTTTTTTTGCCCCTAAATTCCCGTTGGCTAGAATAGAAGAACACGGCCTCCAAAAATAGTAAAGTTTGGAGCACTGAAGAAGATTTCCCACTGATTCTTCTTGATGCCCAATGTCGAAGCATGAAAGGCAACACGCCGACAAAAAACGATCACCGAGTCATTAGAGAAATTCTGAAAAGGTTGATCGAGTTTTGTCTCCCAGGAAATAACTAAAATGATGTCTAAACTTGTCTAAAATTTGCGTCGCAAAAATTAGTTAAACATGTGAGAAATAATTGGAAGAGATGTACAATCTTGATTCCTTACGGACACGTTGTAATTGACAATTCGCGTTTAAAATATTTGCATAATAAAGCATTTATAATGGTATTAGTTCGATTAAATATAATTCTTCATTTTGAATATCGTTGCTTTTCAATCTGTTCACCTTTCCAATAACTTCCATGTGATTATTTTGGGAGCAAAGATGTAAGAGGAAATGGAAATTGTTGTAGAAGATTTAATACAATAAATAGAATTAATAAGCTTAATCAGCGTTCCTTTAGTTATACAAATTTGTGACCTAATTTTGTTGAACAAGTTTTGTACTATTTTATTGAAGTTGACAAAGAGGCATTTGACTTTTTAAGGATGATTGTTATGCTCGATGCAGCTTTTAAAGCGCCTGTTGCGGGTTCGCATGTTTTCGTCAGCCTCGATTTGGAGACCGAAACAAACAGTTGGTTTCTCCGAAAGTGTCGAGGAATTTACGCAGCAGTCCATTTGTGAGACTATATAAGGGTAATCAGAATGGCAGTTATTGTTGTTAAATCTACAGAAATTTGTAAGGAGTTGTTTATTGCATTACGCCGCAATGAAGATCGATTTCAAACATAGGACGTCACTTGCCGAAATCAGATGCCATTTAAAGGTTCCCAAGATAGTAATCAAACAAGGTACTTTATTTTGTCATGAATTTGTTTCTTGGTTAATTTTAATTTGATGTTTATTGTGCTTTTTTTAGATAAAATGGAAGAGTTTGATCCTGGCAAGTTGATGAACAGGCTTGAAAAAATCTGTTTTGACCTTGACATGAATTATATTGACCTGGTTAATTGAAGTTTCGCATTTTTTCTGAATGCATAAAGAGGGATTAGTTGATTTTTATTGACAATTGCAGGCTGGAGTTGTTGAGAAAGTGGATGAAGGATTGACATCAAAAGTTTTAAGTGGAGATCTGGATATTCTAGTGGCTGAAGTATGTGCCTCAATGACTACAAAACATCCTGATTATGCTTTGCTTGCTGGAAGGATTGCCATAACAAATCTGCACAAAAACACCAAAAGCAAATTTAGTGGTTGGTTTAATGTTTTTTAGATTTGTGTTTAAAAATGAGTTGGAACTTCATGTCTTGTTCATGCTTTTATCAAATTTAGATGTTGTCGAAGAACTTTATGGCCACCTTCATCCACTCACCGGATCACATCAACCATTGGTCTCAACAAACTTTTATCAAGTTGTCAAAGATAATTCTGAAAAGATCAATTCTGTTATAAATTTTGATCAAGATTTTGACATCACTTACTTTGGCTTCAAAGTATGCCTTACTTTGATGTATTAATATAAACTTGGGTGCTATTTATTGAATAATATCTTTATATCTTTACCTTTTTTTGCACAGACTTTGGAAAAGTCTTATTTGTTGAAAGTTGATAATAAAATAGTTGAGAGACCACAGCACATGTTCATGAGAGTTGCTTTGGCAATTCATAGAGAAAACCTTGATGATGCTTTTGAGGTTTATTTTGTTACAATTTTTGCAAAGTTAATTAAAGAATAATCTAAAAATGTTCGACCTTTAGTCTTACAAATTAATGTCCGGAAGATATTTTACTCACGCAAGTCCTACACTCTTCAATGCAGGAACATTGAACACCAACATGTGCAGGTAGGTTTCAATAACTCAGAAATAAAAAACAAATTTATTTATTTTTCAGTTAGTTCTGCACTTGTTTTGAAATATTTATTTGGTCTCCTAGGGTTAATACTTTCACAATTTTACAGTGCTCTGATTACAATTATATAATTTGATTTGGAACTAACTAACTTTAATGACCAAATGTTGGGTATTTATGAAGTATATTGCTTTTCATATTCCATTCAATTTATGTTATCAGTTTATTTTAGTTTTTTGATTCTAAGTCATTTATAATAATAATGGTGGTGGTGGTGATGATGATGATGATGGTGGTGGTGATGATGATGATGATAATAATAATTAATAATAATAATATTAATAAATATTGTTATACTATATTGTTGCACAATAATGAGCATTTACATTAAATAATATGGATTAATTACACAACTACAGTTGCATTTTTTACATGTTTTACTTGAAAAAAAAACCTAAATTTTAGCTCAATCACAAAATTACAAACAATTATAATAAAAAAATTGTTTACCTCTTGTAACAGTTGCTATTTGCTAAAAATAAAAGAGGACAGTGTGGATGGTATTTATGAAACCATTAAGAGATGTGCCCTCATCTCAAGAGGGGCTTCAGGCCTCGGGGTAGCGGTGCATTCTGTGAGAGCATCTGGTTCGACCATTCATGGTGTAAGTCATTTAATGATATTTATTTGGATCAATACTTTTGATGTTAAATTAATCTTCATTCTATTTTAAACCATTTTTAAATTTGCATTTTATTATTTTTAATAAATACTAGTTCTGCTGCACTTAAGTTTTATTTGATTATTAGCTTCTCATCACGGTGCTTTTATACTTGAAGAAATTGTTTTCTCAAATAGATCCATGGCGTTTCTAATGGATTAGTTCCGATGTTAAAAGTCTTCAATGACACAGCCAGATTTATAACACAAGGTGGAAATAAGGTTATTGAAACTTGCTTTGACTGATATAATTAGCTAGCTCGAGATGAAAGACATTTATGTTGGTTGGATGATTTCTTGTCTTTATGAATTAATCAGCTATTATAGTTTTATAGAATTAAAACTTAGATAGATGTTATTGTGACTCTAACAAATTCTTCAAATCAGCAATTCATTCCTTTACACTTTTCCAAAACATTTCCTGACTGTCTTTGTTAAAACTGTGAAATATTTATGTATAATATTGATATTATTTTATTATATTATGTCACTAAATGTTTTTATTATGATAAATATATATAATAATAATAAAATATTATAACATCATTGTAATTGTAATTGTAACTTCATTTATATAGCGCCATATGCATAGCGTCAGAGGCGCTTCTTGTAACCATTTACATATCGCTCCTTCCCAAGGGCGCTGGCGGCATTGCAGGCTGGGTTTTGAACACGACACATTACAAATGTTGCCATTACCGCCGTATGCAAGCACGTAACCCATTCGGCTATCCTGAACGCCATAAGTCACCAGTTTATTTGATTTGATTATTTTATTCCAGAGACCCGCAGCCTTTTCGATTTACTTGGAGCCATGGCATGCTGATATTTTTGCTTTTCTAAATCTTCGCAAGAACAATGGAAAGGAAGAGCAGAGGGCTCGCGATATGTTTTATGGTCTCTGGGTTCCTGACCTTTTCATGAAGAGGGTTGAACAGGATGAGAATTGGACTCTTATGACTCCTGATGACTGTCCAGGGCTTGACCTTGTTTGGGGTGAAGAATTTGAGAAACTCTATGAAGAGTTAGTCAACTGTTTATATTTTGTTTACGAATGTACTTCTTAAGCATAGCTTGAAATGTAACGAACTCATAATTTATTCAGTATGTCCTCATTTATTTGTTTTCCTGGCTCAAAACTGTAGGAAGCAAGCCTAATATATCTTTATTTTACATTTTTATTAGCTTAAACTATTTAATATAACTGTTCCAAAAGATTTCTTATATTTAGTATTTTATTTTACTACCTGAGATAAATTACAGCATCATACACATCCACCATATATAATATTCTGTTCAAAGGTATGAGAAGAAAGATATGGGCAAGCAAACAATTAAAGCAAGAAAACTGTGGGAAGAAATTTGCGTGGCACAGACGGAGACGGGCATGCCTTATCTCTTGTATAAGGATGCATGTAATGCCAAGAGCAATCAGAAACATCTTGGTACTTTGGTCACTAGTAATCCCTGTGCTGAGATTCTTCAATTCTGTGGTCCTAATGAGGTGATCCTATACTTTCTAGGATATTTTATTCTGATTATTATGATTGAAATCTGGTGCTAGGTTTAAGTATATTTTTAAATAAAATTTTTACATGATTCTTTGTTTTATTTTGATGACTCAATATTCTTTGGAAACTATATGGGTTTATTTGTTTCATTTTATAAGCTAAAAGGGCCATTATCACAAATTTTAAAAAATCAAAGAGGTATATATAAGAGCATAAACAGAAATTTGGAATTGATATTTAACTAATGTTTGAGAAATTTGTAAGACTATGGCTAATAATGCTTCCTTTGAGGTTAAATTATATTATATAGATAAAACCATTTCAATAGGGAATTCTATAGCTTGATGATATCAAGGTATTTCAAGATCATATCTTTATTTCTGTTTTATGTGCACAGGTGGCCACTTGCAATGTGGCTTCAATAGCCTTGAATCGCTGTGTAAAAGAAGATCTTTCCTTTGATTTTGAGAAGCTTGAGTACATTACCAGTGTTCTTGTCAGGAATTTGAATAAGATTGTTGACATAAATGGATATCCAATGAAGGAGGTTGAAATGTTTCTTGAACCTTCAATTGTTTTTGCCTAATTAAAAAATTGATACTGTCAGTAATAATAATGAATATCTCAGTTTAAAAAAGTGTGACTTGTCAGTAATTGTCAATAATAATAAGTCACTGATAAGTTCTATCACAATGAACTTTGAGAGCTTGATAGAATGACCTTTGTGTTTTAAAATTTATAGGCCAGAGATGAGAATCTAAAGCATAGGCCTATGGCAGTTGGAGTTCAAGGGCTAGCTGATGTTTTTCAGCTTATGAAGATGTCCTTTGGATGCCCTGAGTCAAGAAAGCTCAACAAGGACATTTTTGAGACTATATATTATTCTGCTTTAAAAACTAGTCTTGACCTTGCTAAAAAGGATGGGGCACACTTTTCTTTTCCTGGATCCCCAGCGAGCAAAGGAGTTGGTATTAATGACTAATTCTTCAGCAAATATCTTAAAAATAGCTCTAATATATATATACATATTATTATCATCATCATCATTATTATTATTATCATCATCATCATCATCATCATTATTATTATTATTATTATTATTATTATTATTATTATTATTATTATTATTATTTATTATTATTATTATTATTATCATCATCGTCATCATCATCATTATTATTATCATCATATTAGGTTCTTCAGATGGATATGTGGAATGTGAAACCTTCATCAAGATATGATTGGAATCTATTAAAAGAAGAGATAGTAAAGTAATTGATTTCTTCATGCAAAATTACATTTCTAATTTGGAAAATAATATTTGAAGGATATTATATAATATCTTCTCATATTTGAAGGATATTATATAATATCTTCTCACAATATTATTTTAAGATACTAAAAATTAGTAATAATTGGTAGCTTCTAATAATGAGAATAATAGCAATAAAGACTATGCCTTTCTATAACAGACATGGTCTAAGAAATAGTCAGCTCATTGGATTAATGCCAACTAGTTCCACATCACAGATTTTTGGTAATTGTGAATGCTTTGAACCATATACCAGTAATGTATTTACACGGAGAGTCTATTCTGGGGAGTACCAGGTATGGATTAACATTATGAGGATTGAGCAGCAACAGTCAGAAAGATTGAATTTTGATTATCTCTATAACCTTGTAGGTTATTAATCCACACCTCGTGAGACAATTGGTAGAACTTGGACTTTGGAATGAATCTGTTCGCATGCAGCTATTGGCTCAATGTGGTTCCGTGCAGGTGCGATTGTATGGAAAATTGTATTTTTCATTGAGATGAAATGATATTATCTAACAGTTTGAAATATCTATTAACATAACTAATGAACAATGTTTTTATCAACCGATATTTTGTTCTTGCCATACAGAATATAGAAGGAATTCCAGATGATGTGAAGGAAGTATTTAAGACTGCTTGGGAGATTTCACAGAGGGTGATCATCGACATGGCTGTGGAGCGAAGTCCATATGTCGATCAGAGTCAGTCCATGAATCTTTTCCTTGCTGAACCAACTTATGAAAAACTCTGCAGCATGCACTTCTATGCCTGGAAGAAGGTTGTGCACAAATGAATCCTTAAATTATTTTGTGTTGAAATAACTTATTGAAATATTTAGTAAAATGTTACTTGGTTGTAGGGTCTGAAGACAGGTTCCTACTACCTAAGAATGAGGCCTGCCGTAAATGCCATACAGTTTACAGTAGACAAATCAAAGATTGTAGCTAAATCTAATTAATTTAAATTTATTTTCATTTTAAAATGTAATGGAATTTTGATTTTTGATTTTAGGATCAATACTCAAAATTTACTCATATAAATAAACTTATATATTTTGACATGTATTGATATCGAATATGTTGTTTCAACTAATTCTTGAGTGACTAACACTTACAGTATTATGTTGGCATTCATTTGTACAGTTAGTTTTTTGATGCCCAATAATGAATACGAATTCTAGTAATTTGGATGCATGTAGTTTTTCAATTACAAAATAAAAATACCTAAGCTACGTTTAGCTGCCTAACCCTGAGTTCCTCATATGTTTTTAGTGATTAATCGACTTTTATGCAACCTAAAATACGCTATGTCAATATAACACTGAAAATACTAGTCATGGGGCGATTAGGAAATTGTTAGTCGCTGCTGCCTCGATTTATTGAGATAAAGAGATAAATATATGAAATGTGGAGATGATGTGAGTACCTCAGCACAATGGTCCTCAACCAACAGACGGGGATCAAATGGTAGAACAAAAGAACAAAAAAATGTTTCCATTTTGTTAAAAAAAAATTAAAATAGTTTATAGGGCTTGAGAATAGCCGCTGCCATCTCTTTGTTAGCCTATTCGGTAAAAATTATAATTTAATTGCTTTGATTAAGGAGGTAGCGCCTGAGAGTGAATCTACGCACTGAATCATTCACAAGGAAATGCTGGCAAGCCGTAAAATTTCTCCGGAATTTAACAGCTTAACAAGTTATTAACCATATCAAAGCACACGCCCTTAACTCGCGCCTGTTTTGTGAGGAGATGGACGCAGATCACAGATGCCTGCTCTTACACACAGAAATAAGATGGCTACCCAGAGGCAAATCGCTAACCAGAGTATTTGAATTACGAGAGCCATTGCAAAGATTTCTCTCAGAAAAGAAGTCACCGTTGGCAGCGCATTTCAGTGGCAAGGCATGGGTCGAGCTTTTCTATGCGACCTATTCAGTCTGCTCAATGAACTCAATCTGTTTCTTCCGGGAAAATGATAACTGTTTTCAAGTTGTCACACAAAGAAGCTGCATTTGAGGCCAAACTGATGTTGCGGGTCGGCGCGTGGAGGCATTTTGGACATGTTTCAGACGTTAGCGAAGATTTTACGCGAGACTGAGCATTCATTCTCTCAGTTGGTGCACAATCACCTGCCTTTGTTTTTAAAAGAGTTCGAGCGCTACTTCCCAACCACAAAAGACACACAAACTGGTAAGGAATGAATCCGCGACCCATTTGTCAACAAAGCAGGCAAATCTAGCAAGTCTGTGCAAGAAGAATAAGTGGACATAAGCAACACAATTCGGATTCATTGTCTCCTAGTGCCCCAAGATGGAACCGTGAAGTTACAAAGAAACAAGACCAGGGTTCTCATTGATTCAGCGTTCTAGCGAGTTAAAATGTTACATCCCTTTATATTATTTTTTTGATGTAACTGTATTTTATTTTTAAGACATATCTAAATAAAATTAAATTAAAATGAATAAATCAAAACAATCTAAAATATAAACACCCCCCTCTCAGCGAGCCGCGGTAAAATCATCAAATGTTGACCGGTCCACGGCGATAAAAAGATTGGGTACCACTGCCTTAGCAGACCAGAAGCGCAGGCAGTGCCGGATTAAGCGCCATGGAAGCCCATAGGCAGTCAAACTTTTGGGGCCCCAGTGCCTACTAGAACGCCAGTTACTTTTTTCTGATCGTGCTCTCCAACGTTTCAGACTCCCGCTTTACTGTGATAAGCACAGCTTTTTTAAACTCGTCCACAGTGGATGACATACTTATGATATGTCTGCTGTAGCCG
This sequence comes from Whitmania pigra, assembly GCA_021613335.1. Classification (NCBI taxonomy): domain Eukaryota; kingdom Metazoa; phylum Annelida; class Clitellata; order Hirudinida; family Haemopidae; genus Whitmania; species Whitmania pigra. The sequence goes on from JAJTWR010000260.1 coordinate 523,661, forward strand.
CTGCAGTGATCTTGTGACCGATTTATTACACTTGTTCAGTTATTACAACATAACGTTGTAAGTCTCATTTTGGCGCCCGGGGTTATATGTACTCCCCTTAGCTACGCCTCTGCATAACATAGTTACAAATTTCAAAGTCTTGCAGAATTTAGGTGAGTCCAAATCATCTCAGTTATGCAAAGGACTATAAATAAATAAATAAATAAATAAGAATTTAGGTGAGAGACAATAATCCTGTTAAAGAACTAGCATTGCTTATTATCGAGCACAATTATCTCCAAGATTTATGTAATAGGTATATACGGCTATCATCTTATCCAGTGCCGATCATAGACTTAGCTAAGAGTGTTATTCCACAATTAATGCCCGATTCAAGATTTTATATGAAATTTCATTCTTAGACTTGAATTGACCCAATAGTCATTGATTAATTTTAGATTTATTGAGGTAATTAATTTTAGATTTATTGAAGTCATTAATATTTTAAGTTTTCGTGTGATGGCAAACATTAGTTGTAAGCCAAAAGTTGCCAACTTTCGATGGGCAAATTTTTAAAGGAACTGTTTGGATCTATATTTTAAACATTATCGTTGCTGACATTTTTACATCCCGCTGAATTCAGCAAAATCTGTTGTTTTGCTTTTAAGGCCTTGTATACGTGGCTGCAATTTTGACTTAAAGAAAAGACTAAAAAAAAGAGTCTTTAGTTTTATTACATGTTACCTGTACGTTACGTCTCATTTTTGTTCACAATGCTTAGTTACCTCAAGCGCATTCTCCATTTCGCGCACATACAATAGTTGCAATTCCACAGCAACAAAAGCTAACATAATCTGCCAAATTTCATCGCATCCCTTTGTTTTCGTAGTAGTTACTCAAAAGAAAGGAATACGCTTAGGAAGAGTCATGAAGCTAATTGCCTGCCGTCAAAATCGAAAGCGGACTTTTCTGTTTATAAAAGACAATTCGTCCCTGCCAAAGTAGTGCCTGTGAGCCACTGGCCTGGCACTTGTTTATGCTGTCGGAAGGAGTTATTGGCTCGTGATAATGCTGCAGACGGCCTACACAAACATGCGCTATTATGTTGTTGTGCACCCAAGTGAGCGTGCATACCTATTCAGTGCTCGACCGTTTCCTCCGTTTTAATGTTGTTCACATTCCAGAAAATTTATCAACTCAAACTCTTACATTCGCTGATGTTCGTTTAGACTTTTCCTTCTAGGACAGCGTTTCGTTTCGGACATTTGTTGACGAGTTATTGCACTATACCTATCAGGTAAATGATAGTATTTTTAGTTCTATTTGCCGGAACACTTCTACACTTGATATAGTTTTTTCATCCCAACTTTTGTTGTGCTTAATTCGCAGAAATAAGAGATTGGTATTCTTATTAAATGTGCTTAATTTTATATGTGTAAGCATATAGTAGGTATATGTAAGTGCAACGAATTAGTTATTGCACTTAAGTTTGAATATTTGCAAATCGATTTGTTCGACCACCATTTGAAAAGAAAACATTTGCAGTTTAACATTTAAAACAAAGTTTTTGTACTTTTGTCAGTTTTATTATTTAAATTGCTGGTTACTTGGTTCGCAATAGGAGAAAAGTTGTTTTGTCAGTTGCAACTTACTGTTTAAGGGTCGAATGGCTTACAGAAATGATCAAACTCTACAAAAACAAGGTGTTTATAGTAGAGGTTAGCTTTTAATGCTGGTTTGAATTTGAGAAATTAAAAAGTTAAAAAGATGATTCCTACTTTGCAAATAAGCTTTTGAATTGTCTGTCTCATTTTGACAACTTTTTTTATCCCTCAAAATAATAAAATTTAACTTTAGCAATTTAAAAATAAAAAAATATTTTATAAATGTCAAACAGAGTATCAAACAAGGCATGAAGAAAGAACCACTAGAATATCTTCATCTTCTGGACGCTCAACTCCAATATTTGCACCGAGTCCCTCAAGGGAGATTGTATGTTTCTTGTCAACATGTTATGTTTAAAATGTTTATAATATTTTCAATAATTTAAAAGTGTGAACACTTCTTTATTTGATTTCCTCCAATACACAGTTAGAAATCCTTCAGTTTTTCTATTTATAAAAATTTGATTTTGAAAACATTCAAGCCATTTTTATTATGGATTTCCAAATATGCATTTAAGAAGGATTTCTATTTTTAATGAAATAATTATTTTTAATGAATCAATTGTTTGATACTAGTGGCACAAATTAGTGGCTCAAAATCTATCAACCTTTATTTTTGTTTTAGTGGCTTAATTGTCTTATTTAAGATTTTATGCTAGTGATCATTTTAAAGTCATATTTTAAAAAAAATAAAATAAATAAAGCATCCCTAACTGAATTTTGAGGGATAAGTGTGGCTTTTGGTGATGCAAATTTTGATGAAAAATCTGTGTTTGATGTTATTAATGTTTAAAAGGAGTTATCAAACTTTTGTAGAATCCGACTTTAAAATGGAACGAATATCTGAGTTTATCTCAAAAACTTACGAGGTGGCTCAGAGATGCTATACTTGATCTCTCGCGGAGAGATTTCCCACAAACTCTTTCGGAAATGAAGGTCAGTCTGAAGATCTGTCTGTTGATTGATTAGATCTGTCTCGTTGATAAAATCAGTAAAGTTTTATAAAAGATTATCTTATAGACTTTTAACACCAGTGCTCTACCTTTTGTGTTCTCAGTGAAAACAAATGAATGAATGTGACTAATGAATGGCGAATTATAATTAATTACCCTTACTATCACTCACTACCATCAGCTGGGTAAACTGAAGCCAGTTCACACTTCAGTCCCTTTGAGAAGTGACATGGCAAACAATTTGTAGGATGTTTGTGGACATAACGCCAACTTTTACTACAACAAGGACTCTCAAGTGGCTCTTTGCACAGACATTTAATTTATTGTTGTTGTTAATTCAAGGATGTTGCTCAAGATTTTGAAAGATTTCGAATCAAAGATGTTGCCCAGAAGTCCCAAGAAAGATACCTCATTACAAACATTTTTGATGATCTTCAGGTTCAATCACTTAAATAATTTGATTTAGAAAAGTAATTTTAATTTCATTGTAAGTTACCTTTAGTCATCCATAAGGTCTTTGAAACATTTGCAGAACACAAGACAATTTCCAATAAAATCAGAACAGCACATCAATGAAGTGAACAAATTGTGGAATGAATTTGTCATGGCACTGCAGGAAAGAGATTCTGCTATTCACATTGAACTCACAAGGCAGGGATTTTTGAAAAATGTTTTTGAGAATTGAATACTCAATTTTTCAATTGCAAATAATCAGCCTCTGTATAGTTGAGTATATGTAATTTAAAAGATTACATTTTTTATAAACAAAGTCAGGTAACAATAAATTACATAATATCTGCCACCATGTTTTGAATTAGATATTGTACATGTAAATTATCAGGTATATGATTTTTTTTTTGTAGGATACAAAAAATGGATAATTTAATTGATAAAGTTCATTGGGAGTGCAACAAATGTCAAGATCTCTTGGACAGCATGGAAGCTAAAATGATGGTTGGATTATTTTAAATAGAAATCTGTATTTCTGATGGCACTGAATAACTAAATAATAAATATATTAAATCTTAATAATTTCAATAAATATTGCCAACCTTTTCAATTAAATCAAGTAAATGAAGTAGAAATTGTAATTATAAATATTCTGTTAAAGGCTTTGAAGAAGTGGGGCTACAGTTCAAAATCTGCTCTGATGAATCTGAAGCAGCTTCAAAGCAGCATCGAGGAATCCTTCCAAGTGCTTTTCACTGACCTCCAGAAACTCCAGCATGGAGGACATCAAGATTTGAGTCAGATGGCAAAAAGGTCAGCCGATAATATGACTTATTAAACTAATTAGTTTAAACTTATTACATTAAACTTATTGTTACTTTTGTACTCATAACCATTATTTATGCCTGTTAATATTTTAGATATTTTAGATTAAATGGTTCAATACTTCTAAATTAATCACTATTAAACTATTAAGCTTTAACAAGTTCATGTAGCAGCTTTTGAGTGAACTTGAGGCAGTCCACAATCTTGGTCCACATTAACAAATAGCATGCATTACAGCATTCAGTCACTTAGGAAGAGATACTCAAAGAATAGGGATGCATTGATGAGTTACATGGAGTCTGGAAATTCATCTGATACTTCAGTGCATGAAGGTTCAGCTGAATTCTTGTCCAGCCATTTGCAGGACTGCTTCCAATGGCTGAAGGAGAAGGAGGTTGCATTTTTATTTTAAATTAAACAAGTAGAACTTGTTTCCCCTCTTTATCACCCTTTTCAAACCTATCATCTTTTAATTTGGTGTAAAGTAGAAATCTTATAATGTTAGCTTAATCTGTTGATATTAAATTTAATTTTTTTTATTAATATTAAGCTGTTATTAAAACAATTTTTCAGAGAGAAATGGAGAAAGCAGGATATGGAAGTGATTTAAGATCATCATTTGATTCGTTGGAGTTGCAGAAAAAATGGCAACAGGACATCAAAGAATTCCAGTCCTCCATTCAGGAATGCATAAATGCAAAGGTGTTTTGCATTGTCCATTTGAATTTAAATAATTCAGAGAATATTATTTTGTTGTTTGACATTGATTTTAATTCTTTTTCATTTTATTTCAGAAAAATGTTCCTCTTGCTCAGCATTCTCTTTACAATAAGCAACTTTCTCAGCTGGAACTTTTGTACATTCAACTTCAGGTTTTAAATAATTTTCAGTGTTTAATTACAACATTAAAAAATAATTAAATTATTTATAACAATTCCCATTTAATTGCATGGTAATTGCTCTATAAGTTGAACTTGTTTATGTGTGCATGAATAGCAAACATCTAAAATGAAGTGAAACAAAAAACTGAATTCTTAAAAACTTCAGAGCACCTCAAATTTCCGTCTGGCCAACCTTCGCTCCTTGGTTTCGTTTCTGAAGGACATCAGCTCGGAACTGGAGTGGATGAAGGAGAAAGAAGCACAAGCATCCGAATCTGTGTCGTCTGCCGATGTTTCATCAGATGGACTGGACAAATTCTATGTGAGTTTAAGTGGCATCGAGTTGTATCAATATAGATATGACATTTTTAATATTAATATTTTTAAAAACTACATTATTAAAAGAGAGATGAATATATAATAAGGTCATAGTTATAATGATGACAGTGAGGATCACTGCTTATCAGTGTTGTAAAAGTACTTTTTAGTAATTAGGCATTTCAGTAATTAGGTAAAAATACAAGTAATCCCTCAAAAATGTACTTAAGTAAAAGTAAAACATTACAGCAATTAAAAGTTACTTAGAAAGTAAAAAGTAAAAGTACTGATGCTGCCATTATTGTGATCATAAATAATTCCATATTATCCAAATGTTTATCAATTATTGTACTAACTGCTAGTACTTACAGTCATTAAGTAATTAAGCAATAACATTTCAACTAATGAAAGCGTTTTTATTCTTTATTTACAATCACAAATGTTTGTTAACTTTCAACATAACTAAGTTTTAATCTGACGGCTGCTCAATGTCAGACATGACTGGGGAACTGTTGTTTTGGTGAAATTTTCTTTTTCACTCTTGTGATCATTGTCTACCTTTCTCTAACATGCACTTCTTGTCAACAATTCATATTTCGAAACATGTGCTGGATGCATGCATTCCATATATTTCTTCGAGTTTGATGATGAACCTTCCAATGCTGAACGTTTTTTTTTTGATTGCACAGTTTCAAACTTATATGATTTTGCTTCCTTTGATTAAAATCTGAACATTGTGATTAAATATGGCCATGCGTGCTCTCCGATGTCGTTCCTCTTATCATTGCTACCAATGTTCAAATTGGCTTCTGAGGATTCTGTACTGCAACATATATATTTATATAACATAACATAACAATTATTTATAGTGGCGAAGAAAACCTGGATCTGTGTAATAACCACTCTTTTTAGTCCTAATAAACAAATTTACTTAAGTAAATCTTAAATGCATCTACCATGTCTGCATGAATGGTTTCTAGTTTATTCCATAAAGGACCACTTTATTAAAAAGCTTCGATATTATTAACCCACAAACTGTGATTTAACAAAAATGACCAATTTTTATTTTTTTTTAAATAAATTTTAAAATCAAATTCAACGGATTTATAATTTTATTTACTTTACTTTGTAACTCATTATGCTAAAAAAGTAACGAGGTAAAAGTATGACCAAAAACAGTAATTTGTTACAAGTAAAAGTACAGAAAATTTTCTGTGATTGTTAAAAATAAAAATAAAAATTATAAAAAAGTAATTAATTACAGTATTGAATTAAACGTAATTTGTTACAGCACAACACTGTTGCTTATAGTGGTACTTCCAGATTTGCATGTAATGATGACAGTGATGATCTTATTGAAATGTGTGATAATGCATGTTATTGCCAAACGACATGATGTTGCTTATGATTTACATTAAGTGTGTAGTTTAGCTGGTGCTTCAGACAATTCTTACTTCTGAGTCAGTTAATTTTGTAATTTTCCCATGTAAACCTCATTCTATTTGTGTAACACTTCTCATGTAACACCTCTAATTAATCTATCTTCAAGAATAACACATTTTCACATTCTTCCATGACAAATGGAAACTCTTAAAACTTAATAATATAATTATTGAATGTTATAATTAAAATAATGTAAAATAATCAATAATTATGAAACTCAAAGTTCATTTTCTTTGTCAGGGTTTTGGAAGGGAGTTGAATGGACGAAACGACAAACACGCATCACTTCTGGAGAGGGGTGACAACCTCTTGAGGGACCAACATCCCGCATCAAATACAATTCAAGTAATGTTATTTTTGACACATTACTTTTGCTTAAAAGTTTGTTAATTGCATGGAAAAGGGGAATTATTAATGTCAGATAATATGCCAAAGCTAATGTAATGCTTTATGACAGACGACGCAAAAAATGCTATTCATTGATTGATTCAATTTGTTACGAGCCATCACTAGGCATCAATTTAAAATTTATTTTCTAAAATTTATTACCTGCTTAATGATGGCTTAATTATTACAAAAAAAATTTATTTCAAAAATAATTTATTTATTATTACATTGAATGCACAAATAAGAACTATTGCTATTAACAATTTTTCAGTTTTTCTGCAATCTTCTTCAAGTCCAAAAAGCTTGGCTTATTCAACTCTCTCATTGTGTGGAGGTTCACATCAAAAATATCAAATCACATGAGCAGGTAGACAATATGCTATCTTTCTTAATTTCAATCATTATTGTGATGAGCTCTTGCAGCTAGACTTTAAAATTATATCTTATTAATTAATATGTAGTATGATTATAATTTTTATTTATAAATACTGTTTCATTGTTACATTATGCATAATGTTCTGATGTTATTAATAGTTCCATGGTGAATTGGTGAAGACTGATAGGTGGCTGGTGAAACAATTGAATCTAATTGATGAATTATCTGATAAGCAAGTACTGAACGCTGATGAGGCCCAGAAGATTGTTGATGTGTTCACGGTATAATTTTGTTCTTGCCTTTCTCTGACAAGTAAAGTTAATAAATATTTTTTTAACAGAGAGGAGTCCACAATTCAAGCATTAATAATAATTTACTCATTATTAGTTTAATGAAATTATTTTAAATTAAATCTTTATATTATTTTCATTCTATTTTATTGTTTTATTTAGTTTCAAAGCTTCATAAGTAAGCACTAAATTATTAAATTAAGTATAAAATAAAATGCTTAAAAATTTTGAAAATCTCTAAAATGGTAAAACATGGTATTTGTTTCTGCAGGAGTTGAAAAAAACAACGCAACAATATGGGGAGGTGATTGACGTAATTGATCATCAGTCCACAGACATTCCTTCCATAAAAATCTCTTCAAAAAGCCTTCCTCCTAACTCCCTCATCAGGGCCTTGTGCTCCTATAAGATTTCAAATGTAGGTTGAAATGTCATATCTTTAAGTCTTAATATTGGTTTTCATAAAGGCTAAATAATTAAATTATTTACATTTTCAAACAAAATGGTGAATATTTTTGTGACATTTTGCTGTTGTAGTTTTCAGTATCGGAGGGAGATATTTGCACTCTACTGAGTAATTCATTGTCCTCAAAGTGGAAAGTGAGAAATTCTGCAGGCCTTGAGGGAATTCTGCCCTCTCTTTGTTTTGTCGTCTGCACTCCAGATGAAGAGACGTCTGCCTCTGTTTCAAGGTTGATGCTCTGCTTCTTATCAGTACATTTTAGAATAAACCATTCTAAGTTATTTATTCTGAGAGACTATTATTTTGTTTGTTATTTTAAGGATATTGAAGGAATTGAGAATAATTGTAACTTGCAGTGGCTCATTATTAAACTAAAATTTAATTATTGTACTTTGTTAAGTGAAGAAATGAATTAAATAAACTGATCAATCATTAGCTGTTAAGATTCACAAATGATTCACAAAATGCTAAAACTTGTTTATTTTAGGTTAAGAAAGAATTACATTGAACTTACTGATAAAATGGAGAGTGTTCTATCAAGGATGTATAAGTGCCTTGCAGGCCATCTGATTCAACAGATAAAATCCCTGAATGCTTTAAAGGTAAATGCTTGAATGAAATATTGAACATGCTTTTAGCAACTGTAAACTCAGGGATTTTTAATTTAATAAATGGTCTGGAAACATTCAAAAGTAATGGTCACTAATTAAGTACATGAAATAATTTGAATTGTTTTGATTAAAAAAAAATCTTTGTGTTCTTATACATTGTTTCCTACAGTATCAGGAAATGCCACTCGAACAAAGGTCATTACTAAGGAAGAACTTGAATGAAAGCAACAATTATCTGAAGAAAAATGTCAGAGATAGCAACATCTATGAGTCATTTCAGCGAGAGTTCAAGACCTGCCAACAGGCACTTGATGATTTTGATCAGAGAGTCAACATCACTTGTAATTTTTACTTCTTGGCTGTAATATTTTATTAAATTGAATAATTTTTATAAATAAACATCTTTGTTTGCAAGAATTTAGTAATTCTAAAATATTGTCCCATTGAAACATATATATAATTTATAATTACATTTAAAATTTTGAAGATTCGAAGCCAAACACTTCTGTCATCCTTTTGAACGAATTTGGGAAGCTATTGCAAACTATTGAAACTTTGGAGCATGAAACTAGTTTGAATTGCCAGACATCATTTTATCCTTCTGGTGAAAAACTTGAGCCTGCCAAGAAACAGCTAATAGTGAGTTGCCATTGCATTCCTTTTGTTTGTAAAATTGTATTTATTGACATGTTTTGTGACATGTTTTTTTTTATTTCTTAAACCAAACATGGCTCCTGAAAATATGTTGGATTCTGGTGATGAGGATTTTATTTATTTAAAGGTTATCGAGACAAAGTTGAGGGAAGTTACAGATAATTTGGAAATTGGCAAACAGAAATACAACAGCATGAATTCCTCTCAGAGAACGGCAACGATCGAAGATATGTTCATCAAGTTACAGGAGAAGTTTCATGCTGTTTCTCAGATGCAAAAAACTTTGTCAAAGAGGTTTGAAACTAATTTTCTATTATAAAGATCTTCACTTATGCTGAATCATAATGCATTTTTTGCTAAGGTTGGAATTAACAACAGAATTCATGCTAGGGAAGGCTAAGGCTGAAAGATTTCTGCATGAAATAGAAAATTCTGTTGCACAGTATTCAAGTCTTTCATCAAATTTATCTCAAGTGGATGAAATTAGACATCACTTGCAGGTATGGAAAACTAACACAACCTCAAAAAGACTTTTTCGTAGATCCCGAGAGATGTAATATTCATATTTGTATTTGACAGAAACTTAAAAGTGAATTCCTGCAAAATCATGATCTTCTTGATAACCTGGAAATGATATCAAAGTCTCTCAGGCAGCTGAGTTCAAAGCCACATTCTACAGGGGCACTTTTGTACACTGATAGTCAATGCATTTCCAAAGATCTGAGCAACTTGAAATCTCATTGGGATGATTTGCAGCAGACCATTATTCAGAGGTTTGACTGATGATTTCATTTGAAACAGCTGAGTTGGGTGTGCAAGGCATAGCTATGTATTGAAAATCTCAAATTTAAAATTCAGCAGTTTATTCTTAAATATATTGAAAATTTCATTATTTTCTTGATAATTATTTAGTTTTGAGATTATTAAACAAAATATTTTTAAGCAATTTTTTTTTTAATTTCAGAAAATTAGGTGTTGATCAGGCTTATGAAAATTTAAGGACTTACAAAGCTGAAGAAAGAACAGCGAATGATGTTCTTTCTGATTATGAAAACTCTTTTAATAAGATTAGCCAAGATCCAACTATGGACTTAGTCAAGTCGACAGAAAATTTAATTGTGAGAAAAGTTTTGCAATTTTAGTTTCATTGCTTATATGCTTGGGCCCTGTTTGTATATAGCAAATTTTTTGAGTGCCTTATGTATCTGAATAGGATGTGTAATGACTATTGCTTTGACTGCCATTTGTAACCCTGAGCCAATTCACACATTACAATATTATAAACATGATATTACATGGTAATGTAATATTAATTTGTTGTTTACCATTACTATTTCACAAATCAATTTTTGTGTGATAAAAATTAAATTTGGAATATAATTTAAATTATTAATTTAAAACTTTTTTTCAGTCACTGTTTAAAAATGTGAAATCATTTCGATTTAAAATGGAGAGCTTAAACAAATGTTCTGGATTATTCTTGAAGGAAGCCAAGGTGAGATATGATTACATTGAATCTTCAATGCATCTTAGTTCCTACAAGATCCAATACACAAACTTTTTTAAAGCTACAATTGATTTTACTTGTTAAAATAGCCAGTTACTGATCTTTGTGTTTGTTAGCTGCATGTTCAGCAATCATTAGTATTACATGTGCATGCAGGTTAGCTGAATGGGTAGCAGCAGTAATAACAACAGTCGTTTTGTGTCATGTTCGCAACATAGCATGCACTGCCAGGTAGGGGCGCTATATAAATTGCGGATCGATTAAGAAGTGCCTTCACATCCTACCGGGATACCTAAGGCACTCAACAAATATGATAAATACAAATACAAATGTAAAATCATTATTCATCAGTTTTTAAAATATTATTAATATTGATTTGGCAATATTTTAGATGCATGAAAATGAGGTTGAACAACTCAAGAAGAATCTGGAGAAGAAAGTTTTACATGACAGGAGCCCCAAAGAATCTGTTACTGAGGAAATGAAGTCACTCAATGATAGATATGCCTTCCTTTTGGAGGCTTTGAAAACTAATCTGACTTCTAGGAAACCTATCTTGGAGAAGCTCAAATGTTCATTTGTGGTAAGGGCTTTGTTTACCTGGCCTGAGATTAACAGTAATATTAAAATGAACTATGCACTAAATATGAAACTTGGACCAATTTATTAATCGACTCCATTTTTGTGGAAAATCAACAAAAACTAAATTTATCTAGCATTAGGGATGGAGGACAGAAATAGCAATAGTAATACAAGTAAAGTAAAATAATAAAATATCTAAACTGTGTTCTTACTTTGGGCTCCAGCAGAAGAAAATTACACAAATGTAACTGCTAACAGAAACATGACCCTCATTGAGTAAAATGTCAAAATGACCAAATACCACTTTATAGAACCTATCACTGGCTGCAACTTCATGTAACCAGTTGCTGCAAAGCAATACATTTCAAGTTACACTTTTTAGTCATTTGTTTGGAAAAATTATGTCTTTGGAATTCTTTCAAATAAATTGTATTCATAGTGCATAAATAGATAAGATAAATTTTTTATTCAAAAGTGATAGTTATGATATTAATAACAAGGATGACGCCATACATGTTACTTTCTTTAAAAGTTTCTCATTTTTATTTTTTGTCAAAATCTTGCAAAAATTCTTCTGTCCATAATCTAAGTTCAGATAGATTGGTGACAATAAACTTCAAAGGTATCCACAAACTATAAATGGAAAACCTCTTTTGCACAACCCTTCACTTCCATTTGAGTGGGTGACTCTCTTCAGTAGCATTCTGATTGTCAACATAGACCTTGATGATGTCAACCTGCCTGACTGGCAGGTTATCAGTCTCATGTTGCTCCTGTCAAAAGTCAAGGCCATAATTCTTGCCTCAGAGTCATTCGAACCAGGCTGAACTGCAAACTTAAGGTGCTGAAAGTTATGAGCCCAAAACCAATCATAAATGTATAAGGACCCATCTCCACTTCCAGAAACAATGACATTGTTAATGTTGATGGTGAGTGAATTGATGGCATCGTGTTCTGAAATGTTTTGGATGAAAACACCTTCTGGAAGACTCCACTGTTTTATGTTGTCCGGAGATCCTGTGGCCATCATGTTCAGGTTGGGGGTGGAGTACGAGTGCCTTGACACTACTCTTGTCAGAGTCTTTCCTGCCACAATGTCCCAAAGGCAAACGATACTGTCATAGGATGAAGTGATGATCTGGGGTTCGCTGACCTGGCAACAGATTTTGGACACTGTGTTGGTTTGCCCTGTCAAACAGTGTGTCTGAACCCGGGTTCTCATATCCCATAGCCTAGCCATGGAATCTCTTCCACAAGTCACAAGGAATTCCAAAGGAGGATGGAGGTCCTTCCCATATACAGCACCGAGATGTCCATGATAATCCCTAATAACCTTGTTGTATTTGAGATCCCAGCATTTGATCTGCTTGTCTTGAAAACACAAGAAAAGATAAGGCTGACAAATTCCTATTGCCTAACCTGTAACTGCATTGATGTGACCAGTCAGAGAGAGCTTGAGCTGCAGTGAGTTTAGACAATAAATACACCCCAACAAAAAAACACCACTAAATATTAATATATGTCCATGAAATTTTCCCTGATGCATGGAACACTTTTAGGGTTTGGGAACACAAAAGAGTTATATTTTAATTTTCGCCATAGATTTCGTTGGCACCCTAGGATACATGTACGAATTTATTAATCAACGCTATGTCATCTCTCTAAGCTTACATTATAATGTATAAAGATATTTTAAGAGTGGAAACTCCTAGATAATGTGTAATGCTAATAGAATTATATTTCTATATTTATTTGCAGCTTGATTCTGAAAAAGAATCTGCTCCATCATTTAGGACATACCAGTCAGAGATGGAAACATTCCAGCCATCTAACTCCTTTGAGGTACCTTCTGCAATGGAGAATCTATTTCAAGCTGAAAATTCTTGGTCTCAGTTGAACCGGTTGACAAGCACCGAGGAAAAGTCACTTTATCAAACTCCAACTCAATCTTTCCAGGAGACAACGGATGTCATGCAAGTAGGTGCCAGAGAGGCAACACCACAGGAAGAACACATGCACTCTGAGGACATGGAGGAGTTCTTTCAACCAATCAAAGATGGTGAAGAGAAAATAACGAAGCATACAAAGCAAGAGTTTCATAGTAGAAAGACAGCTTCTGGATTCGAATCTGTTTCCACACATGAGAAAAAACTCCTTTCACTTGTTTCTACTGAAGCCTCCGCTTACTCGGGAAAGATTAGATTTCCACTTGAATTGTCCAGAGCTATTCAGTATTGCCTTCTTGATCCGGATTCTGGAATTTTCACTCATCCTGAAACAAATGAACAAATATCATTGAGTGATGCTTTACAGTTGAACTTTTTAGAAGATGCATATTTCATTTGTCCAACTTCCTTGAAATGTTATTTATTGAAAGATGCTTTTAAATTGAAATTGCTTGATTCCCATGGCTTCTTCTCTAGCTTGGATGGGGTGGCAAGTTTTAATCAGCTCATTAAAGATAATTTTGTAAAGCTCAAATCTGATAAGGAAGAAAAAGTCTCTGAAAGTCACCAGCACAAAGTGAAAGCAAAGGATATGTCAACCTCATCTTCCACACCTGCTGAGAAAGTTTATTTTGCCATTGCTTCTGTTATTGATCCGACAACGAAGAAGATACTAGATGCTTTCAGTGGAGTTCAACGTGGGATTTTGGACCAAGCTAATGCACTTTACAATGGAAAGGATTTTGCTGGAAATGTGGTCAAAATTCCCATCAGAGATGCTATTAGATTAGGTTTAGTGTTTGCAGATGAGAGTCCATACGCTAGTGAAATACAAAAAAACAAACTGATCAAGGAGACCAAAATATTTACTCTCACAGGAGTTGTAGATCCCATAACCAGGAAAAAGTTGACCTTGATTGAAGCTGTGAACTCAGGATACATAGATCAACTAAAGGGATTGTTTATAAATCCAATCAAAAAGGTTTCCATGCCCATTACAGAAGCTATCAGCCTAGGTCATGTGTTGGCAGATGTTAAAATCTCAAATGTCAATGATGATGATGATGTTGATGAAAGTTCATTGAAAAAAATTCTAACTTCAAAAGAAGTTGCTCTCACCATCAGTTCTGTTGTAAATCCATTCAACGGCAGGGAATTAAGTGCATCAGATGCTATAAAGATGGGTATTTTTGATCCCTCTGCTGGAGTCTACAAGAACTTGAAGACAAATGAAATTTTGACTCTTAGTGAAGCAATTGACAGACAGCTTATCAAAGTGATTCAAGGCAGGCCAAAGGAAAAAGATATTCCAAGAGAAGAAAAAGTTGCTAGTTTGCATATCGATGATGAGATGGATGCTCGGGAGGAAATGGCTCACGAGGAAATTGTGGAGGAAAGGAAAACCTTTCAAATTACTGGAGTTAAGGAACCAAAGACTGGTAAATACATACCATTTCCTGATGCAGTCATGTGCAGGCTGATCAATGAAGAAAGGGGTTTGTATTGCGATTACCTCACGAATCAAAATTTTACCATTCCGGAGGCTTTGGAGAGAGGTTTAATTATCGGTACGACCCATACGGTTGATCAGCAAGAATTGTTTAAGAGTGCTATTGTTGCACAGAAAAGAGAGGACATTCTAGGTGTCTATAATCCCATCACAGGTGACATGATATCTGTTAATGAAGCTTTGCAACTGGGGCTTTTGAATAAGGACATGACTCTATATTTTGATCCTGCAAACAATGATGTTCTTAAAATAGATGTGGCCATCTCTAAGGGATATGTTCGATCTCAGGAAAAATCTGGACTTAGAAATAGGAACGATTCGTCTGATGAATCTTTGGTGACAAGAAATACCAAAGTGACCATTGATTGGAGTGGTGGAAGGGTCTTAAATCGAGTCACAAAAGAAGAAATTCCCTTATCAAAAGCTTTAGAGTTTGGTCTGATTGAAGACTACATTGCTTCAATATTAAAGATGAAAAATCCTGACAAAGAGATTAAACTCAAAGTGGAGGAGAATAAGGAGGTTGATTCAGTGTCAATGAAGATGGTTGTTCAAGTGACTTACTTAAGGGATGAGTCTGGAAGGATAATTATTGAGGATGAAACTCCTGAATCTAAAAATGAAATGCGTTCTGATGAAGCTGAAGATTATTCTGGGATTTCATTTTATGATGCTGTGATTTTGGGCCTCTATGATATTCGCAAAGGAGCTTACTTCGATCCATTCTCAGCAAAATCTCTCACTTTAAGAGAAGCTATTGAAGCTGGTTCTATCAATCCCCTGCAGCCAGCCTTGAAAGACATTTTAAATGGAAAGAATTTTTCTTTAAATGCATTGATTGATGATGGTACTATAAGTCTATTGACGGGCACAATATCTCTTTCCAAACTGTTGAATCGTGGCGTGACAATTGATCCTAATTATTTAAATTTTCTATCTCACACAGTCAATCTTGAGGATGCCATAAGATGTGGACTGTTCCATGATGAAAAGGGTTTTTTTCAACTTCCATTTTCTAAAAAGACATTTGATCTAGAAACTGCAATCAAAAATAATTTTATTTCTGGTGAAGCAAATATAGTACTAAATCCCTTAACTGGTGAAAGATTATTATTGAACAAAGCAATTGAATCAAATGTGATCGATGGAAAGACAGGAAAGTTTTCAGATAGTACTCTTGAAAAAAACATAACACTTTCCAGAGCCATCATATTGGGCTTGATTAAGCAGCGTTACCAAGACAAATGCTCAGTTATCATGGATTTCCAGTCAGGAGAATTGTCAGCATTGGAAGAGTGCATTGATTCACACATTGTTGATCAGAAAGTTCCTTGTGTTTATGATGCTTCAACCAAGAATCGAATCTCTTTGTCAACTGCTACCTCCCAGGGTTTGATAAACAAAAGCAAAAAAACTTTAAATGACCATATCAATCACTCAGAATTGGGCCTGTCAGATGCAGCCAAAGCTGGTTTGATATGTTTTCCAGGAGCTCCGATTTTAGCTAACACTGAATGTATCACCGGTGACGTTGTGCAGTCTTCCTTACAGACTAATGTCTCTCTTTTAAAGGGTGCCCGTCTACAAGAAAATATAACAGATTCATTTGGTGACATTCCTTCATTCACAGAAAAAGATTTTATATCAACTAAGCCCAAGAAACTTTCTGATACGTCCACAGAAGTAAGTTTTGTGAAAAACGAGCCAAACAAGAAAACGTTTGAGACCAAAACATTTGACACAAACACAGATGAAACTCCTGTTTCTGTTGAGGTTGCTAAAGATGGAAGAAGTTTGATAGCAACTCACAGAGTTATTGATAAGGTTCAAAAATCTCAAATCAAGGAAACTTTGGAAAATGTCATTGGTGAATCAGATCCTTCCACTTTTTTAGAGGATCTCAATGATCCTATCCAAAAGAGAGATCCTTGCCAAGAAGAATGCACCTATATGGCTTCTTTGTCCAAAGCTCCCACCACTCAAATTTATAAGAATACTTATGAATGCAAGGCTGCTTCTAATGGCTATCCAAAAAATCTTGAACTAAATACCATCACTAACAATTATGATTCTGAATGTGCAATAAATGCTCCGCAGCAATCTTTTAAATCAAGTGTTTTTCAACCAGTAATATCATCATCTTCATCAAAGCATGTTGACAAGAAAAATTTCAGTCCAGCAAAGGAGCTGATTCATATAGATTGGAAAACAGGAAAGATAATAGATCTCTCAAAGAATGGGCTCATGACTTCCACAGAGGCTTTTGAAAGGGGTTTCATAGATGCTCACATCAAGGAACTTTTAGACAAAGTAATTGCTAAGACTCTTCAAAATGATTCCAGTCAGATAACATTGAACGATTCCCTAGATAAAGGTTTACTTATTGTGCCACTTTCTAAAGTAAAAAATTCCACAACGAATCAAAACCTCACCATTGAGGAGGCAGTGGCAGTGAATTACATAGATCTTGACAGGTCAGTTATTATTGATCCTTTGGACATGAAGCCAAAGTCTCTCACTGAGCTGGTTGAGAGGCAAGTTTTTAACATAGAAAATGCAGTGATGAAGAACTCAACTTCAGGAAAAATTATGACATTATCAGAGATTGTCCAACTGAAACTCATTCCTAAAAGGGGCCTTCCTAATGTTACAGATGTAAGAGTAATGTCTTTTGGCGAAGCTCTAGATAAGGGATTGTTGGATGAACACACCAATCAGTTCACTGAAAAAACTTCAGGATACATAATCAATCTGGAAACAGCTTTGAGAATAGGATATCTTAGACATGATCCAAAAGATAATGTCAGCTTAAGGATCAAAGAGCACAAATATCCTACACCTTTAACACTTTTGGAAGCTGTGAAAAGTGGTATCTTAAGTCTCGAAACATTTTTGTACAGCAATCCTTACAGTGATGAAAAACTTAGTATGGCTGATGCCATTTCAAAGGGATTGATTTTGGTTCCTGAACTTGATAGCACTTCTGAAGTAGAAGGAATTGATTTTGAAACAGCTTACAAGAGGGGATATCTTGACATTTTGGAGAACATCTTCATTGATCCCATCACTGGTGTTTTGGTGCCTTTGGATGCTGCTATAAAAAAGGGTTATGTCATACTTCCAGGTTATGATCTCAAGGTAGCTCAGGTCGATGAGAAAACTGCAAATTTAAGGTCAGAAAAAGCATGTTACACTCGGTACCTAGGATTTCCTGACCTACCACTTGAATTTGGGGATGCCTTGATTTGTGGCCTTTATGATGAAATTTCTGGAACTTTCTCAGATCCTTATGAAAGTGGATCTTTAACTCTTGAAGAGGCTGTACAGTACAATTTAATTAAAGTCACTTCCAAAGTCAAAGATCCAATGAATGGAAAGTGGATTTCTCTTTTGAAAGCTATGAGGGAGGGTCATGTTGATCCAGCAAGTGGAAAGTTTATTGATCCTTCAACATTATCTGCCATTCCTCTCAAAGAAGCAGAAAAGTTTGGCCTGTTTCATAGTATTGGTCCTTGTGTCTGGGTTGGAAATTTTCAAAATTCTGATGTCTTGTCTTCTGGATCTGTCAGCTTCAAAATTCATCAAGTACTTGATCCTATTCATAAACGTTGGATTTCACCAGAAGAAGGAATTAAACTAGGATATATTAGCATTTACAATGACATTTATAATGATCCATTTTTGAATACAAGAATGAGTTTGTTTGAAGCTATGACTATGAATAAGATAAAAGCTGAAGCATTTGATTCAAGGATGATGCCTAGTTGTGAAAGAAAATTCAATATTAAAAGTGTCATTGATCCTATGAGCAAGAAAGAGATTTCACCAAACATTGCTGAGAACAAAAAAATTCTGGATATGAATGATAAAACATATTCTAATGCCTGTGATAAATCTAAGATTTCACTACATGAAGCACATCTGTTAAACCTGATAAAAGTGGATGAAGTTGGCCTGCATGATGTCCGAGAACTGAAGCCTGAGGATGTGAGGGGAGTAATGGATTACACAACTGGGGAAAATTTGACACTTTCTGAAGCAGTGGATAACAATTTAATTGATGGCTCAATGTCATATTATATTGATCCTAGAACTAATCAGAAGTTGACACTCTATGAAGCATGGCAACAAGGTCATATTTTACTAAATGCTGATAAATTTAGTAGTACAAAATCCAAAATGATAAAGTCAGTTATTGATCCAAGAACTGGTGAAGAAATACCAATTTCAGATGCCATAAGGCATCAGATTGTTGATAAAGTCCACAATAGATATTGGAATATGAAAACAAATGCATTTATGGATCTTGATCAGGCCATTGAGAAGGGTCTTGTTTTGACAGAATCTTCTGAGGAAGCAGTTAGAAAGCCTGCTGTTGTTGAAGTGGACGATTACCAGGATAGCATTGCAAAAGTATATGTTATTAAATCAGTTTGTGATCCGAGTTCAAGAAACGAATTTGATCCTGTTGAAGCAGAAAGGAGAGGTTACATTAACAAAATCCGAGGCATTTACATGAATCCCCTCACTGGAAAACAAATTTCAATAAAACAAGCTATAGACCAAGGGTATGTTTGTGCTTCCAAGGTCGACGTTCCAGATTATGATGAGATGATGAAAAACGATGATGCTTATGCTGTTCTTGAGTGCAACAAATCTATTAAGGAAATTGATTCAGTGATTGATCCCATCACAAATGAAAAAATCTCTTTGCTTGAGGGAATTCGAAGGGGCTTCATAGATTTGAATAGCAGCTCTATTATTGGACATTCAAAACAGTTTTTACCAGTTAGGGACATTTCAAATAGAAATCTGAGTCTCTCTTCTCTGAGTCATTTCAGCAATGTGCATGATCCTGATTTTGATGATGACGATTACTCCTTCAAAGTCATTGAACCTTATTCCTTTACACTCCCAAGGACAACCCAAGATAGTAAATTGGCTGAGAGAGTTAGTTTGAAAACAGACATTTCAAAGGGCTCAATTGACCAGAGTAAAGAAATGTTTTTTGATCCAATTTCTTGCCAGACAATGTCAATTTTGGAAGGCTTGAATTCAAGAAGACTGGTCGTCGATTGCCCTGCCAACATTGATAGCCAACTTGAGACCTTCAGCAAGTTATCAAACAAAGTTACACCAGTTGATCTCTCGGGTGAAATGGCCAATTCCTTTAACAACAAATTTCTGAGAAATGATGCAAAGATTTTTCAATCCAAATATTCTTTTGATGGAAAAGAATCATCCCATAGCAGCTCTAACTGGAAAGATGGGTTGAATATACAAGCAAAGAACCATCAAAGCTTCAGTAATGATGACAGATCGTCTGTTTCAAAAGAAGATTTGGAGTCACTTGATCAACTGTTGGCTGAATTGGAGCATAGTAGAGGTGATGATGGTAAACTTCAAAATCATCTTCAGATTGATGACAGTGTCCTGATGCCAAACCTTAAACAAGAAAAAGATGTTTCTAATAGAGTCCATTGCAGTTATGAAAGAGCTGGATTTTCATCATTAACTGGTGCTAAACAGGTGGAAAAATGAAAAGTTTATTGTTGAAAAGTTTCATTTTCACAAACGTTTACATTGCTGGGATTGCATTTCTAATTTTGTAGCTTTAACCCAATCATGTTTCGAGTTTCTTGTTTTCATTATTTTAAATTTTTGTGAAGACCTTTGATTATAACTCTAGTTTCATTGTTCGATTAATAAAGTTGTACTTTAAAGTTCTGCTTTGTTCTTGATCGTTAAAATTTTCAAATTGTTTTAAAATATTTAGAACAGTGAATGTCTAAATCACAACTTTTAATCAGAAATATAGTAAACAACTAACATCTTGAGCTTTTTCTATTTAACAGAGTCTTTCTCCAGTGCTTTAAGGTAAAATTATATTTCTCTTGGTGAGATTTGTCTTAGATTCATTGCTTTTTAGAATTTTGGTTTAGTTTCAAGGTTTTAAAGCTTGTTCTTATGGTTCAATGATTTGATGGTTTCTGTTAGTTTTAAGGCCTTTACATGGGACTAAAGACCAAAATATTTTTTCCAGACTTCTGGACTGAATACAGATCACAAAATCAGACCGAAAAATGAGAGTTCTTTAAATGATAGTCTTTCAGACTTATTGTCAGAGGATTTGAGTGAAGAATTGGTTGTCAAAGAAAACGGCCATTTGGACTCTGAGAAAACTTCTTCTGTTGGAAGGTGTGCATCTGTAACCTCCACTTCAGACTTTGGCAGAGAACAAATCTTCACAATGGATGAGCTGGTAAAATTGAACTTATATGACAGGTCGTCTGGACTAGTTCATAGTCCAGAGACAGGAAAGGAGCTTCCAATATTAGAAGCCATTGAAAGAGGAATTGTACAGAAAAACTCTGTCAGGCTTTGTGATCCTGCATCTGGGAAGCTTATTACTCTAGCAGAAGCATTTGAAAGAGGTGTTATGGATGCCGAAAATGGAAATTTGACTGATGTCTACACTGGAAAAGTATTCAAATTTTCTGAATCAGTGAATAAAGCTCTAGAATTTAAGTCTTGTCCTTTAGAAACAAATGCTCAAGCAACAGCCAGACAGGAAGGGTTTGCACTCTGCACTGCTTTAGAGAAAAATTATTTTGACAGTGAAGCGAGATGTTTTAAATTTCCTGGCAATTCTAAGACCTTTACCTTAAAAGAAGCAGTTGAGAATGGCTTTATAAAAACAAGAAGCACTGCAATTAGAGACATTGACTTTGGCCACAAAATATTTCTTGATACATTAATTGCTCTGGGGTTGGTTGATCAAGAAAGAGGTCTCTTTAGGGATACCCAAGGTTGTTTTGTTGCCATTGAGAAAGCTTTCCAAGACAAAGTACTTATTGATTGCGATGTCTCTCCAAGGCCGTATTCTCTCAAGGTATTACTCGAAGATGGTCTCTACTCACGAGATTCTAATTCTTTTTTTGATCCTGACACCAAGCAATTTGTTTCATTAAAGGATGCCATTGATAGGAATCTGCTAGACCCAAACTCTGTGCTCTGCATAGATCATTCATCTAATAATGAAATTGTATCTCTTAATGAGGCTATCACTCGTAAGTTTATTGGCTCCGACATGAGGAAAAATTCATTAACATTATCTGACGCTCTTGATAAAGGAGTCGCTCTCAAAAAACCAATTGCAATATCTAAAGCAATAGAAAGTGGGCTTTTGAATGAGACTACTGGAAAGTTTCTTGATCCTATACATAGGAAATTTTTTAGCCTTAAAGAAGCTTTAGAAAATGGTTTCATCAGCTATGATTCGGTAATTGCCGATCCTGCCTCAAGAAACTTAATATCGCTTTCTGATGCTATTTCATCAGGGATTATAGATCTAAATTTGGGAACAGTAACCAACATCCATACCCAGGAGACTTTTTCATTAAAAGAAGCATGCACCACTGCAAAACTTGTGAAAAAGAAAATTTCATGCGAATCTTCTGGTGACCAGAACGCTTTAGCAGATGATATAGAAACTAGAAAATCTTCTCAAAGCAGCTCGGAAAATCAGAGTCAAATTGCTTCAAATGACACGAATACATTTCTAAGCAAACTTTTCAACCGAGCTGTCAGTCTGGAGGAGGCATTAAAAACTGGACTGATAGATCAAGATTCCTGCATGATTGCTTTACCTTGGTCAGATGAAATTCTTAACATGAAAAATTTAATTGAAAGAAACTTGATAGATTTGAAATCAGGTGTGATCAAGAAGCCAGGTAACTCGGAGTCACACATCTTTCCAGATGTTGTTCTGAGAGAATCCATTGACTGTAACAGTAAAAACTTCAGTTTAGCTGAAGCTCTTTATCGTGAAATATTTGATCCAGAAACAGGTGTTGTAACTGATCCAAACTATGGAAGAAAAATGTCTCTTTTTGAAAGTCTTAAGTCTAACTTTATTTCTTATCAAAAGACGGTACTAATAGTTGATGGTAAAATTGTTAATTTGTTGGAAGCCGTTTTAAATGATCTTGTAGATCCAAAGAAAGGTGAAGTAAAAGACATAAAATCCGGTCAAATGATACCTCTTATTGGCGCTATAGAGCGAGAACTTATTTTAGATGCTTACATGCCACCCAAGTTCAGTTTTGAAAAGATGTGCAAGTTAGGCCTTTACGATAGAGTTGCCGGCCAATTCGTCAATCCATTCAACAAGAAGCACGTCAATTTAGTTGAATGCCTATTTGGACTTGAAATGCTAGATGCAAACAAATGTTTTATATTTCTCCCTGACTCTAAGAAGCATGTACCACTGATGGCTGCTTTTAATCAGAAGCTTTTGTCAGCTGATTGCAATTTTGTCACTGATCCATCTAGCAGGAAGCAATACCCAGTCCTCGAAGCTTTAGATGGTTCACTGGAGAGTAAATGTGCTGCTCATTCAGTCAAGCGAGAAGATGAAGTAAATGAACTTAAACGTATTAATCTATGCAATCTCATGATTTGATTCATTTTGTTTTAATGCAGATGAGAAATTTAGGGTTGCTTTCACAAAAATTAGATATTTACAAGGACTGGGTTTCTGAAGCTTATCAACAGATTGGCACTTGCCAACTCACTTCTAATAAGGATGACCTTGGAAGAGAATTGAGACGTTTGCAAGTAAAAACCAACTTTGTAAGTCCATTATGCCAAGCAGCCTGACAATAATATACCATTTTGTAGAGCTTTTATGCAATGATACAAGAAGTTAAGCCAGACATGGCTTCTTTGCAAAACCAGATGGAAAAAGTCATTTCTGATTCAAGTCATTACCACAATAAAACCAAACTTGAAAAATTGAAGACTTTGAACCATGGAGTTAAGAGTCAATACAATTTGGTACTTGGAATAATTTAAATTAATTTTTGTGGCTCGTTATTGAATATTAATACAGTAATCATTTCGTAATTTTTTAAATAGTTGTTAGAAAATGTAAAAAATCAAATCAAGTTGCTGACTGCATGTCAAGAAGAGTTGACTAAATATGAGGATGAAAAGCAGAAATTTGAAACTTGGCTGAGCACAGCTATTGATGAACTTGATTCTAAGTTTTCAAATTTCAAATACATCAGAGAAGTAGGAAACCAGAAAGAAGCTCTAAAGGTGTTTTTTGTTTACTATTTTTATTTTTCTGGATGTTTTCATAGAACTTTCTTTTGATCACCACTTCACTCATCTTCCAGAACTATGTGGATGAAGTGTTTATTCGCCAGGGTGATCTAAAGTACGTTGAAATTTGCAAGAATCAATTTCTAGATCAAGCTCAGGTAGGTCAACTTTCTTAATTAAAAAATGAATAAATTGTCATTTAATCTGTCTTTGATGCTTTATAAAGTTTTAATTTTATAATATTCATTTTTTTCATCTCCTGACATTTCAAATTTCAGCACTTTGATGCATTACAATTAAAAAGCAAGAATTTGAAAAGATCGTCGACCCATTTAGATCTGCTTTACTCCATGATTGATGACCTGAGACAACTGACAAATGAATACAACATGCTTCGTGCCAACTCTAGAGCTCAACTTGATCGAGTTGAGGCTCTGAGCGATTGCTTGAAAAGAGTAGAAGACATTGAGCGACAGGTTAAAAACTCCTTGGATGAGATAGAACAGAATGCAGAATATTTAAGCAAACACAGAAGCAAAGATAAATTAAGAAATGATCTTGTAAAGCAGGTGATGATTTATCTAATGCATTTCAAGTTGCTTTACAGTTTGAGTTTGATTTATCTGAAGCTTATTATATCAGATCAATTCTTGTATTTATAATGGTTAAAATGAAACAAAACATTAAACATGAAATTAATATGTTATTTTTAATGATTTGTTGCAGCTAAAAAGTTGCTCCTCTGAGCTTCAGTCTCAATGTCTATTTTTTGAAAAACTGAAGACTATTGTCAATGATCTCAACAGACAGTTGAATCAATTTGGCTCAACAGAAAGTATTCAAAAGGAATTAAAAGATAAGGTCATGTCTTTAGAAGAAAGACTCAGACAAGTGGATGGTCTGCTGAAGGCAAAGAGTGCAGAGTTGGAGTCCTTTTCTTTTTCTAACCAATCAGTGGCCGATGAAGTAAAGGAACTCTCGAGTCTTGTTGGAAGTGCCGAGTGCTTGGTCAATGAGATGGAGGAAAAGAAGGTGATCTTGGATGAGGAACTTATGATCGGAAGGATTAAGGAGATGAAAACATTGGGACAAGAAATTTCTCTTCTCCAGCAACCTCTGTCACAGCTTATGCAAGCCACTACAACTCTTTCTTCAGGTTGGTTTGATAAAACTACAAATAAATAATTCTATATTACTGGAATTCTGTATTAACCTTTTACCTCCCAAGCCTGTTTTAAAATGCTGCAGACACTTGAAACTAATTAGGATGTGTTCATATATGTTAATGCAAAAATGCAATTTGAAATTTTTTTTGCAAACATATCATTTTTTATGGCCATTTTCCATAAATGGAACATTGTGATTTTCTCATCACATGAGCGTAGCAGATCTGCTGCAAAACATATAGCATATTATCACAGATACTATCACCAAAACAGAACTATCTTACAACATAAAGATGCTTGGAACATGTAAAATCATTGTAAAATCTTTCCTCTATAAAGATGTTTTACAATTAACATCACAAAATTTAAAAATGGCTTTTTTGTATAAATTTTAATGCAAACATATTAATATTTGTATTAACTTGCAAATATTTATCTTAGAGTTACCTGAACTCTTCAAAAATTACAAACAGTTTTATAAAAATATTTTATGAACTAAATGAGCAAAAATCATGATTGTGGAGGGGTTCCCATAGATTTGAGCCCAAATCATCTACATGATGGATAGAGGTCTTAACCTCTTTGAGAGACAAATTGGGTAACTCATATATTATGTGGATTGCATCATTCTTAGGTGCTGCAATCAAACAGTTGCACAAAAGATACAGAGACATTGCTGCCAAGTTCCAAAGGAAAGAAGACGAACTCGAAGAAGCCATTGCATTCATAAGTGGGTTTAATTCCAACACAAGACAGTTGAAGATTTGGATGAATGACATGCTCGGACATTTGGAAGTCAAAGACACATCTGTCAAGGTTACAAAAGCAATTTGCAATTTAGCTATTGAATGGTTTTCAGTGATCAATAAATTGTGTTATTTGTAATTCATATGTTGATTTATTTAAGTCTCACAATAACATAATTTAAACACAACTTTCTGAATCAGGAACTTAGAGAAATTCATGACACTATTATCAAAAGATCTGGAGAATTCACAAAGGTGAAGTCAAATGTGGAGGATTATTTGTCGAGGCTCGATGCAGCAGGGGGAAAAGAAAAATTGAAGGAGATGGTAGAAGAGATCCAGACTGGACTGACAGAGATTGACAGTCTGTGTCTCAGCAGAATTTCTCAAGAGGAGAAGAAAGAAGAACTTGAAACCACCTTTAAGAGACTGAAGGATAAAATTATTCTCTGGATTGAAGATAAAGAAAACGTGCTCAATTCTGACGACAAGTCAGCCTTTAGAGATTTGAAATCATTGGATGTGAGAATTTTTCAATTTGTGAAGTGATGACCCATAAAGGGGAAAATATAAAGTAATTTCAAATATTATTATTATTATTATCTTCTAGGAATGTATTGAGGACTTTCAAAGTTTCAAGGATTACATCGATGAATTAAACGACACCTGCCTCAACATTTGCGAGCTGCTTACCGAATGCGACAGAGTTTCATCGGCCTACCAAAGTTTAATCCGTTCTACTTGTTTCCTATTATTATTATTCTTGTTTTGTTTTGAATTTCGAGTAAAAACGAGTAAAAGTCATTCTTTGTGTCCAGACGTTTGTGTCGTAGAATTCAATAATTATGCATTTATATTACTGTCCATTATTTCTAATTAATACTTACTTGTTTAATGATATTAACTTTATTTGTGTTACTTTAATAATTCAGGACTGAGAAGATATTTTAGGAAAGGTGTGAGATCTCCATCACCAATATCATTTGCAATGAAGCACTTTGATTTTGAAGGCTAGTTTTAGGCTCTAATTGTTATTTCTATAAATTTTGCAATCAAATCTACATTGCAATTAATATTTAAAGCATTTCAAATATATTACTAGATTTGTTATTTGTATGAAGTAAAAAGTGGAGAGGTTATCTTAAGCTAAATTTGGATCTTAGGTTCTTAAGATAGGTCCATGTCACCTGCAGTGATGATTTTTAAACTAACTTTAAACAAGCCAGCTAATGAATAGTTTTATAACAACTTTATTGTTAAGTTCAACTCAAAGAAAAATGTCCCTGCAGAAGTTTCAGGTGAGCATCAAAGGACAGCCATGGAGTTAACCAGTAAATATGAAATCATTGGTGAAAGACTGGAAAATGAAAGGAAGGAACTCATGGAAAGCTTGGATCTTCTGGAAGAAATCAGGAGAGATTGTCAGAACTTCTCCAAGTGGCTGGAAAAGAAGGAAGAACTGTTTAGGAATCAATCTTTGTCGTCCGATGAAGTTTCTCAACTCCAGGTTTATAAATCTTTTGAAGTCATTTCAGTGTTTACTTACTTTTTATTTTTGTAAATTCTAGTGTTAAATTTTCCTATTCATATTGTTTTTTGACAATCAAGTACATAATTTTTTTATTCCATCACATCAAACCAGTTGGTTTTCATCAAAGAAAAATCCAGCTAAAATGACTTAGTGCATTCATTATGTAGTTAGTTAAGTGATTAATTTAAATTTTAAAACAATTAAACAATTGCCTGCCCTGTTCAGAGCTGTCGGACAGAACTTCTCAAAAAAGAATCAAGCATCAGCAATTTGAAGACGAGATTCCATCAACTTCCTCAACGCTTAGAAAATGCCTCGCCCATCTCAAAGGCTATCGATGACCTCGGTTAGTGCATTTAAAGTTATTCGAATGCATATGTTACTAAAAACTGTGCAGCGTGCTTGAATGTAACAGAGTTTAACATAATTTCATAAGTCTTTGCATTGAATAATTGTTATTTAATATGGCTACATTAAGATTCACTTGTCTTCTTTTCAAATTTTAATTGAAGCCAAAAGATGGAAAATGGTCGAGAGTTCATCAGCCAAGTTGTTGGAAGCATGCAGTGAACGGGCAGACGATGTAGCCTTATTTAAATCACTGCATTCACAGCTTAGTTCTTGGCTTTCAATGAAAGAGAAAGTCATTGCCATGTGTCTGGGCTTGTTAGGAGTGGATTGTGATGTTTTGGAAAATCAATCAATCCAGGTCGAAGTAAGAAAGCTTGAATTTTGGTTTTGAAGTTTTATTGATACCTTCAGTCACAAAATTATTCTATTTTTCTAATTTATAGAACATATATGAGTATCAAGTCAACTAATATAATATAAATTAATTAATAGCCTTAATTTAACGATTATTCTATTTTATTAATAACAACTTGCAGCTTCTTAAAGAAGAAATGAAATCAGAGCATGATGGCTATGAGTTGTTTATGGATAAAGGTCACAAAGTTGTTGAACTTTCTGGTTCTGAGGAGACTTATGCTTACATGGAGGAAATCAACTCCAGGTGGAACAGAGTGCAAACCAAACTTGCAGAAAAAGAAGCTGCCATTGCAAGACTTTTGTCGACATGCACTCCTTTTTATCAGAACTTGAATTCTTTTTCTGAATCTATATCAGCAGCCACGAGATTATCTTCGGAATTAATGCGATCACCCAACTCGGGCGAAATGTCACATAGAGACATGAGAAGCAAAGAAGAAGTGAGCCTTTTTTTAAAGATTTTTGATTGTCAATGTCATTGTTTTTTGTACTTCATTACTGATAATTTGATTCTCTTCACAGTCTCTTGAAATTCAAAAAGCTAACTTGAAAAATCTGATTGAAGTAATAAAGGAATCAGCTGGCGACTTGCACAATCTTGTCAACGATTCAAGTTCTCAATTAAAAATTCAAAATAGAGTTGCGGCTGCTGAAAAATCCTTCAAAGATTTCCTGAGATCGTCTGGTTAGTTGAGATGAACTCATTTGGTTATTCAAGCAATTTTTTCTGAAAAATAGTTGAGATTTTGAGCTTTGAATTACTGATACATAAAAAGTGTCTTGACTTCCTTAAATGTAATATTCAAATTTTAGGAAGGAATAATGACAAATAAACTTATAATGATAAATGGGTTGCAATTATTTAAGGTTTCAAGATTCTAATTTAAGACGAAAATTCCAATATGGAAGCCTCTCACAATTTCTAGATATTCCAACGTTGAGTTTATCTCTTTATTTTGAGTGAATTGGAGTTTGTAAGCAATCAGATGTAGGGCAAGATTTTTAATTAGGATAAAATCTAATAGACATGAATATAATATTATAGAATCTAATAGACATGAACATAATATTATAGAACATAAAAGTGTAATAATAAACAAGACATGAAACTGTTTATAAAAAGTGATTTATTTTGTTGATTTTATTGTTCAGATTTAGTCTGCAAGCATCTGGCTTCAAGGAAAGCTGAGGTACAGAAAGCCATGTCAGAGTTGGGCAAATCACTGACCTGGATGGATGGAATTTTAAAAAATGTTGTCTCATTGGAAGAGACCACATTGGAACCCAGCACAGTATTATCTCTGCATCAATTGTTTCAGGTTTGCTTTCACATTTAAGATTTCTTTTTCATTTGCTTTGGATTAAATCCTGATTTTTATAATACTTTATTCTAAATTTAGAGTTTAAAGGAGAATTTCGAAGCAAAGGAAAATAACATAGTAGCATTGATTAAAACGTCTGAAGATTTATTGGCGGCAGCTGGCTGTGATGATTTCAATCTGAGACTGAATGAAGTTTGCTGTAAATTTAAAGAAGTCAGGAATAAAATTGTGCTCGTGGAACCAAAGGCATTTTTCCTCCTCTCACTATTTGCATTATTATACTAAATTATTATATTTCCAATTATTTGTATTATTACACTACACCTTTATTATCAAAGAATCAAAGGCATTTTTCCTCCTCTCACTATTTGCATTATTATACTAAATTATTATATTTCCAATTATTTGTATTATTACACTACACCTTTATTATATGTCACAGTTGATCCATCATAAAAAATTTATGAAATTATCTTAGAAAAATACATTAATAAAAAGCATTGATTGATATCTTATGGTATTTTATTAATAAATCTTATGTTATGCAATTTATGAAAATGTTTAGAAAATTGAATATTCTCTGATATGTTTTCAAGTATCGACTTTGTGTTTATTGTAGGTTAAGTTGATTTCCGAAAAGGCAAATCAGTGCATAGCTGAAATTGATAAGCTTTCACTCTGGTTGGAATTAACAAACTCAAAATTTTTGTCAACCAAATTGAACTTTAACTCAAAGAACCTTGTGAGGTGGGCATTCGGATGTTCTTGCTTATTTAATATTAATGAACTGGTTTATGATAATAGTCACATTATGTTATTTAGATTTACATTTAAAGAAATAATAGATATTAAATGATATTAATTTAATTTAATTTAATTTAAAGCAAATTGAATGATGCTCTCTACCTGAAGTCCGAGTTTGACATGTACTCAGTTGACCTTGAAATGATCAGGAACATCATCAACGAATTAAATTCAGCATCTGCTGGTGCAGGATCAAACATGGAGCACATTTTGGTCGGACTGGAAAATGTCTGGAACGATTCAAGGAAAGGTTTGTTGTTCGGAATCATTACTTTTAATTTTAATAATATCCTATTATTATTTTGTTATTGTTTTAATATCCAAATAAATGTTCTTATTGTTGTTAATGTTATGCATGAAGAGCAAGATTTTTGTTTTCCAGAAAATGAGACCAGATTGCAAATTTTGGAAGAAAGCCAAGAAAAGTTGGAAGATTTCAAAGACCTTCGTGAAAAGTTGGATTCTTGTATCCAAGAAAAAGAAAAAAACGTAGTTTCTGAGCACTCAGAGGCTGGTTTTCATTCTTGGACTTTTTAATAAATATTACTTAACACGCTCTAATCTGACTAAGTAACGTGTGCTTTAAAAATGTTTGGAATTATTAGATCATAGATTAAATATTAACTTTGTAACTTGTAACTTCTTGAAACTCAAATCAGACTTTAGAAGTTGACTTAGACGAAGATGTACAAAGGTTAAGAGAAATTCTGTCAGAATTGTCCGATGATGGTTTCTTGGATGTACACGAGTTACAAAGCTTTGAGAAAAATATCGAAGAAATATTGAGGAGGAAAAGTGGAATTCTTGAAAAGTTGCTGGAGTTCGAGAGGGAACATCAAGTCAGATTAAATAATATAGAAGGACTAATGGTTGGTTTTCTGTAATTATCTTTGTAATTTCTTTTTGTATTATCGCATTTTTTTATCTCCAGAAACTAACTAGACTTAACTAGATTTTAAAATGTTATTAAAGTGTTTAGTGGTTGACCTATTTCTCCTTGGGTTTTCAATATGAGTTTAGTTTACATGGTTCACGTTACCATTTCACAATTCTATCAATTTGTTTCTCGTGCAGGCATTATGTCTTTTGTGGATGTCTGTGTATTAATAATATTTATTAATGTTTATATATTTTCAACATATTTTAAATAATAATTATTTTTGCTCTATTGAAGAGAGAAGTCAATGTAATAGCTGAGGATCAAGCCATTCTAGAAGATTGCATCAAAATGAACTCTAAAAATAATCACGACCTTTCAAAACTCAAGCAACAGTCTGAATATTTAGAGGTGAAATTAATCAAGTAGACAGTGCAATTGCAAATCCTCATCTTTAATTTGCACAATTAAGTGCAATTGAATCATTAACATCCTGGAGAAATTGTGAAACAAACTAAAGTGATTCAAGAAATAACATCAAACCCTTTCACACTAATGGAATTGTAATGATGGAATTGTACATACTTCAATTCATGTTGTGTACTATTCATTTGACATGTTAACATTCCTTCCAAGTTTTTGCTTTCACTCTATTAAACATATTTAACAGTACTATTATTATTATTTATTTTCTCTTATAATGACAGGTGTTTAAAAAGCAGAATGAAGTCATTCAAGACAGAATATGTCTTATTGAAAACAACCTCATGAACTTAACTTCAGAGAAACATCTCACTAACATTGATGTTATTCAAGAAAAAGTGTGGAATTACTTGTAGAATTATTCTTACAGCATGTTTAACTCTCATTGCATCAGTAGCAGCGCTAACTTTTTGTATTAGTTGACAAATATAAATAAATTTGCTACCGTCGCTTTAACTTCACTTTAAAAAATAACAGGTAAAAGAATTAAGAGAAGAATCCGACAAAACATTGCTGCAACTTGGAGAGCAGGAAAACATCATCGAAGATTCCATTGCCAAACTTGAACATCTTGATGGCATGTGCATTTCCATACTGGATTCATTAACTGATGCTTCCCAAAGGCTTGATTCACTTGAATGTGCTGGAACTTCTTTTACCTTAGAACAAATGCAGACTTATCTCAAGGTAACCGCAATTTCGAGGGTTTATTTATTAATTTAGAAATTAAAAACCTGAAGAAATCATGAAATGACTTTATCGGAATTGGTTTATTGAACCTGACATCTTTTTTAAATAATTTAATGGATAGATTGTTAGCATTGAAACTTGTCAGATATTTTGTAGCAACTTGGTGCAAAAGATTTCTTCATCAATTTTAAATCCTTGTTCATCTAACTAATGTAAACTACTGATATGGAAATCTAATATTTTTTCTAGACCCTATCTGTTTCACCAATATCCTTTTTTTTATAATTTTCAACTTAGGATTTACAGAATAATGTCCTAGAAAAAGTTCATTCAGATTTGGAAGCGATTAAAACTCAGAAACAATGTTTGATCAAAATGTCTCCAATTCCCATTTCTGATTCTGGTTTGGACTCCAAAATTGTGAAGTTGAGTGATCTTTGGACATCTCTTAACAAGAAGGTGGATGATGCATTGTTTTTTTTTATGTAATTTTATTAATTAGGTTTATTGATAAACTTTAGTTTATTAATATTAATGTACTAAATTGAAAGTTCAACAATTTACTCCACTATTATATTTCATGTGGCTCTTCTTGGCAATTTTATGTGTATTATTAATTTTTTAATAATTTTAATTAGCTGACAGAAGAAGAACAGAAACTGCATAAAGCCTTCCTGGAAAGGGGGAATTTTTCAGAAGCTCTAAGGAATTATTCATCTCAACTGCTTTCCATTGAGAGCGAAATTGATGCTTGTGACCAAACCTCACTTGACCAATCACACATCCAGAGACAAATTCAGGCTGTGAATGTGAGATAACATCACCAATAAATACTGTTTTGTTATTACCACACTAAAAACATTAATTGTTCGTGTTGGTTGAAATATGATGAAATTATTACTGTTATGGTCGATAGCATCCTAAGAAGAAAGAGCCAATGACATTCAGAATTCAAATTTTTTGTTTAGGATGCTCAAGACAAACTGAGGATCTGGAAAAATGGCATTGAAGATGTGGAGGAGATGTTGAGCCTGCAATTGAACAAGAGCAATCTCGAAAGTTTATTGAATAAAATAAAATTGCTCAATGACAGCTGGACCAATTTGAGCTCAAAAACACAGAAATCAAAAGAAACTTTAACTGAATTGCAAGGCATACTGACGAAATATCATCAAAAACTGAATTCTTTCCACCAATGGCTGGAAATAGCTGAAAATAAAGTTCTGGTCGACATGGAAACAGTTGATGTCGAAACAAGTGCCCCTGCAATGGACGAACTACAAGTTTGTGTTGTACAATAAGTTGTAATTGCTAATTACATACTAATTGCAACACATTTAAATAGATGAAGGATATAACCAATAATTATGAGACTGAAATATTTTTACATCACCAGAATTTATAAAAATAGCTTTCTGATGTACATTGTTTAATAGCAGTTTGTTTTCAAATTTTTTTGTCCAGTTGCTCTCAGAAGAAGTTAAGCATTACATAAGTGCTTTGAATGAATTCTATGAAATATCAACAAAGATATCAGATATTACTTCTGATGATCAAGTTTCCACTGCTCTCAACAAGAACTTGTCTGGTCTTTCATCAAGGTAATGAACCTTTTGACAACCAATAACTATTGAATGGCATTTATCAGTTTTATGCTAGCAAATATATTTGGGAAAAATATTTTGTTTTAATTTATGCTTAAAATTAATTTCATAATAAATATGGTATTAATTTATAATATAAGTGTTATTGAATGCATTAAACAGACTGAAAGATGTTGCCATGAAGCTTAATGCCTCGAAAGAGAAATTAACAAAAGGTACCAAAGTGGTGGAAGAATTCTTGGAAACTCATCACGACTTGGCAAGCCTGCTGGATGGATTCGAAGATCAAGAAGAATTCGAGGTTTCATTTGAATTATTTCTTTTACTAAACATATATTTATATGTTTTTATATGTTTTATATTCTCACTGTTACATCTTTATTGTTCACAATTAAAACAGAATATTTTATGTATATACAATATTAATGATTACCTTCGAAATGACTTCAGAACTGCAAAGAATTATCAGCAGCATGCGAACAAAAACTCGAAACTCTCAAGAACCTCCTGCCACAACTCAAGGGATTTCTTTCATCGAGGGCAATTAACGAATATTCGGAGATTGTATCTCGTGAAGAAGCGAGGTATCAGAAGATTGTCTCACAAATTAGATATAAAGATGAAACTTATAAGACCAATCAGGACGAATCAGAAAAGGTTTGCATTTTATTGGCTTGTTGATTTTTATCGTGGGTTGGAGATGTTATTTCAATGCTCATGTGAGTGGTGTGCTCTTTTTTGATAATTATTACTTAATAATAATAATTAAATGCACATTTATTATTACAGAAATTACATGTTGTGCTGCTTGATACCAAAAGCTGAATATATTATTGATTCTTAAAACAGTTAAAAATACCTCAATTATTACCTAATTAACACTAACAATAATAACAACAACAACAATAATAATAATAATAATAGTAACAATGTTATTAATAATAATAATCCTCATTGAATGAAATACCTCAAATTGCATGTCACCTCATCTTCTAACAGCTCCGTGAAGAAGTTGAAGACCTGCTGAGATCAGTTGACGAGTTCAAACGAAACCTTGCCTTGCCACAAAAACTCAAAATCGATCCTTTCAGTCTCAAGAATCAACTTGTGCAACAAAAGGTGGCATACTTTGGAATAATATTTATTGTTGTTAATTTACCTTATTGTTGTTATTATAATTATTGTTGTTGTATCTTATTTAATTTTTTGTTTTATTATTATTATTTATGATGTTATTAATATTATTTACATTTGTTATTTTTTAATATATCATTTAGGAGCAATATTATTAATTAATATTAGATATTTTACAATAATTTTGATTAATGATTATGAATGTTTAGGCAACTGTCTTGATGAAATTTAATTTTGCTCTATATTTAAATAAGACTTAATAATAATAACCAAAGACCCAATGAAAATTTAGTAATCTTTTGTAGTGGCATTGAGATGAAGGCTAATGTCGATGAAAATATGATGCTGAGTATGAAATTCAGGTTGCATGTTATTATTTATTTGAAATTATTTCCCTCATTTTGAAGAACCTCCATGATGAGGTGTTGTTGCTCAAAAGTAAATCGAGAAATATCATCTCCACTGTGAGGAGACAAAGCAGAATCTTTGAAGTTGACTCCACACTCGATGAAAATATTGCCAAATTGGCACGTGATGTTGATTCCTGTTTCAAGGTTGCTTCTCATTTTACGTCTTTAAAACCTTTATCAATTTTATTACATTTTTCGAACAATTAAAATTTTTGTAAATTACTTTTACATCTATTTATATTAAAAGAATGGATTTTTTTATGTTATGAATACTTTTGCTGATTATTTCAGCTTAAATAATAATAATAACTTTAAATATCTGAAAAATTGTTACTAATTGAAATATATGTTTCAGATGAGCACTTCCAAGGTACATGTTCTTGAGCAGACTCACCCATTAGCTGTTCAGTTTCATGAAACATTGAATGAAATCAAGAGATTCCTTGATGAGTTTACATTGTCTTACAAATCATTGGATCACTCATTGGCTTCTCTTCAGCCAATAAGGCAACAACAAGAGGATTTTAAGGCTCGTTACTTTATTTCATTGCAAATAAATTATCTTTGTTTTTCCTTAATATAAAATATCAGTTGTTTCAAAAGTTGCTCAAGGAGAATAATTAGGTTATTTAATTATTATTTTAGGCTTTGAAACAGAAATTGGTGGACCAAAGATTCTTGTTGGATCGCTTCAATAAAACAGCTTTAGCACTGATCAGATTTTTGGAGGCTGAAAATAAAGAAGAATTTGAATCAGTGGTTAATGAAGTCAATGGGAAATTCAAGGATGCCAAAGTGGCTTGCCAGAACAAAATCAATGAGTTGGAGCAGGCGTTTTATGAATCAGCTCAGGTTTAAGAACTCATCTTTAATCATACATAATGTTAAGTAATATTTGTGCACTTAAAAAGTAAAAACGTGTTTTTAAATTTTTAGATGTCTGACAAAATTGATGACCTCTGTGAAATGTTTGAATCAACACAAGCAGAAATTGAAATAGCAGATTCGGTTCCCTGTTCGACTGAGAAACTATTGGAGCACATCGAGGACATGAGAGCTGTTAAGGAAAACATGGAAAGCAAAAAGGAATCTGTGCAGCTTCTTCGGGCCTCCTCTTTGGAGTTTTCTGAACAAGTTCATCAGGGCATGACCCCTTCATCTTATGGATCACAAGGTTAAGTTTTAAGAGGGGACTTACTTGGAGAATATGAATTTGAATAAAAATGATAATGTGAGGAAATTGTTTTAAAGAGCCACAACACACCTTTGCTGGTCTTCATTGTTGCACAAAAGTATCATTGTATTACTTCATGGTAAATGATCAAAACAACATGTGCAGAACTATGTTGAATATAATTTTATACTATTAAACTTGCATTATTGTTGTAAAAGTAGGAATATGTTATTGCTATTTTGAGCAAGTAAATAATTTAAGTCAAATATATTTTAGAACTGATAGAAAAGGCAAAACACATGGCTGATATTTACCACTTAGTGATGGATGAGGTTGATAGGAAAAAGAAATTTTTGGAAAAAGTTCTGAAATCCTCACAGAAGTTTTGGAATTCTCAAGCATCAATATCCAATGAAGCTAGGAAATTGGAAGAATATCTTGAGCAGCACTTCAACTCTTTCAATGAAACTCCTCCTTCAAACACTCAATCACTCAATGAGCATTTGTCTGGAATTCAAGTTAGTTTGATTAATAACTTAGTTCCTTGTAGCAGACATCAGTATTATTATTAATTATGTTATTTAGACTATTCTTTAAAATATTTAGGCTACATTTGTAATTATTTTAAAATTCCATCATCAAATCCTTTACTTGAAAACAGGATGCAGAGGAGACAACTGAGAGCATGTTCCATAAATTATCTCATCTCGAACAAGTTGGGCACGAGTTGTCAGGCATGGTGGATGAGGCGGACAGACAAGAAATTTTGAGTGCTTTGGAAGGATTGCAGGAACAACTTAATGATCTCAGACAGTTTCAGAATTCCATTTCTACTGATGTCAACAGCCAATTGGAAGATTTATCTTTCTTGAAGTCGAGGCTTGATGTCAGTTCATATAGATTGTTGTTATCTTTTTAAACTTTAAACAATTAGCACTTCATTATAATGCTGAAACTTACAATGTGAATTATTCAACCCACAAGACAAGCATCAAGTTATGAATATACTTTTATTTACAAATGTTTCAATATTCATTTTAATGGTTTAATTTTTTTTTTAATTAAAGGAAAATTCTGAATGTCTTGAGGACTGTGAACAGCAACTGAATGATTTCAATAAGAGTTTAATCGACGCAAAAATGGCAGAACAATTTCTTCTGGTAACCTCTCTATTTTTAGATTATCAACTTTTAACTTATCAAATAAATGTCCGATAATTACTTGAATATTCCTGCTTTGAACGTTATTTACACAAATTTATATGCACATTGTTCAGAATTTGTACGAAAAGGGGCAGTCGAAGTTAAATGAAGTTCATGGTCTGAAGATTCGAATGAAGGATCTCATTAAAAGAAGAAAGTCTGCTGGTGCACCTTATTTGGTGGCACAGGTTAAACAACTCAAGTCAAAATGGATGCAACTGACCAATGAGATAGCCAAGAGAATTGTAAATGTATTATTTCATTTCATTAAAACTTAATTAGTTTTATTAATTGTTTATTTTGAATTTAAATTGTCATTTTTTTTGTCTTTCTGAAATTCTGCTTACATCATTATAATGATATAAAGGTCGATAATCCATAATGTCTGTTTTTATAATTTACTTAGGATCTTAATCTGCAAAGTTCGCTGTTGAATGACTTGAGTAAATTGGAATCGGTTCTGGAAGATCTTTACAAGTGGTCCGACAACAAAGCTGAGAGCATTGCAAGCCTCCCAAAACCTATAAAAGGATGCACTCTTCAGATCAGTTCCATTCAAAATCAATTGGAGGTTACTTGTGCATCTGTTGTCGTCATCATATTTGTTGATATTGTTGCCTATAATAATTAGGTGCCTATACTATAGTGAATGTATTCAACCAATCACGCAGATACACAAAGCCGACATAAACAATCGCCAGCCAAGCATTCGAATGATAACCAATGCACTTAAGAAGGGCAGCAAGACTGACAAAAAATTGAAGCAGATGAGGCTGAGGATGGCCTCAATTGAGAACAATGTGGATCAAAGTCTTTCCAAAATCAAAATTAAGCAAGTTGAAATTGACAGATTGCTTGAAGAGGTATTCATTTCATTAAATTAATTAAATTAAATTGTTTTATTAATGTAATCTCTTCATTTTTTAAAGTTTTATGAAGTTCACTAAAATAAAATTGATGGCTTAAATTCGTATTAGGCAAAAGGAATTGATGAACACTTAGAAGTAATGTCAGAGGAGCTTGATAGGATCAACAATGTTGCCAAAGCACATTCAAATATTTATTCAAAACCTTCTGCCTCAATACAACAGCAGCATCAAGAATTGCAGGTCTCTTTATGTGGAAATTGAGAAAATAACTCTTATGTTCAAACTGTTTTGCATAATTAATTAATCTGTTATTAATTAATTGTAAGTGGAATTTCCTGCCTGCTAATTATAGATGCAAGCAAGAAGTTTTGGTGACATGGAGCCTCGAATAGATATATTGCTGGCTTCACAAAGTTATGAAGTGAGACATTCAAAGGACATCTCTTTTGCCAGTCTCAGGAAAACTATTGATTCAATTGGTTCAAAAAAGAAAATTGTTTGCAAGAACTTGGACAAGTGGAGGAAAAAGCTCAGCAATGCTTTTGAAGTTTACAAAGATTTTGAGAAAAATCATGCCATAGTCACAGAGTGGCTCACAGGATTGGATGGGAGAGTTGCTGGATGTGTCCCTATTAGATCCACAGTGGATGGATGTCGGTCAAAAATATCTCTGCTTCAGGTTTGCTTGGAAGACGCATTATTTTAATTATCCTTAAATATATGCAAAATCAATGCAACTGTTGGTCTTTATGCATTTTAATATTATTACTAATTCCTATACAAAAACTAATTAAGTTGTAGTAAATGCTTGAATATTAACATATTAATTAACATATTAATAATTATAATATTTTATTTCTTCTATAGTCTTTTAAAAAGGAATTAAGTAACAAAAAAGATGACTTGAAGAGATTGGACATCTTGGCACTCCAGCTGAAGAATGCAGGTGACAAAACAGAAGCCTTGGTGGTTAGGCAGACGATGGAGAGATTGTGGCAGTCATTCAGAAATAGCCAATTAAAAGTTACCAGGTTGTTGTCCTCGTACAACAAAGCATTGAAAGCTGCCACTTCACTGGAAAGAAATTGTTCAAGTTTTGTTGAGCATCTGCATTTCATGGAACAAGTTTGTGCAAGTGTTGTTGTCTTTTAATTTTTGTTAAGGAATTACTATGCCTAAAACCAATTTGTTACTCATTTAACATTTGTTTGTGTCCTCTAGTCCATCTTTAACTAACTGCCTTCAAAACATAAAAATAAAATTCTGCAGCAACTTATGGAAAGTCAAAGCTTGAAACAAGTAAAAAACATAGAAACTATAAAGCAGCAACTCAAAGATCACCAGAATTTCCAGCAACAACTGTCCAAGAAGCAGTCCCACTACGACTCGATCCAAAGTATTTTCAAATCTCTGCTCGACAAAAGTTCTTCCGAAGATCAACAAATTCACAACGAAAACCTGCTCATCATTAAAAGCCTCTGGAATAATTTGTGCCAGAAATCTGCAGAATGGTGATTTTGATTTTACTTAAATTTACTTAAATTCAATTAGTCATAATTATATTTAATCATTTTCAAACAGAATCTGCCTTCTGTTTTTGATTATCTGAGACACTTATTAATTCCATCTTTATTATTTTTATTAATTTCATCATTACTTATGTAAAGTGTTTATTTTGCTCATGTAAAAACAATTGCACAACTGCTACAATATTTCTTATATTTATTTCTTAGCAAGGTTTCATTAAAGAAAATGAAACTCGCTTAAACAGCTTCAAATAATTGTTATTTTATTCGCATTTGTAGATTATGTTTGATTTTTTTTTTGTAGAATAATTCTGCTTGAAATAACTTGCTTCAACTTATTTGTGTTCACCTTGTTTATGCATCATTGATCAGGCAACAAAAGTTGGAGGAGTTGTTGCTGAAACGTGCAGAACTGAGGGAGCGGGTGGAGGCTCTGATCGAGTGGCTGAGCAAAGCAGAACCTCAGCTCTCGGATCAACAGAATCTTTGCGGAAACCTCGACTTCGTGACGGAACTCGAAGAGGAGCACAATGTTCGTTTTGTTGTTGCTTTGGAATTGAAATTGAAATTGGAATTGAAATTGGAATTGAAATTGGAATCCTCAAATAAACTTTCGTTCAGGTGTTTCTGGAAGAGCTTTCCCTCCGAACGTCGGTCATGAACGCCATCGAAGAACTTTACAAAAGCACTCAGTTGAGTCAGAATGCATTTGACGACGACAACAACAACAACAATTCTGAGAAGCAAGCAGAGAGAAGTGCTGGAAATAACCTGATTCAAGCAGAAATTCTTGAACTCAAACACAAGTGGAACGTGGTTCACAGCCTCGCTGCCACAAAATCTGAACAGATCAGACTATCTTTAGAGAAGGTTTAAAGAGTTTATCATGATTTACGATGCATTTCTGTTCCTCCGTGTCACCTTCTTTTATATTAGTTTTAAAAGTTGTCTTATATTTTTTATTGTTCCTTTTATATTTTAAATTTTCCAATTAAAAAAGCAATGCTTGATAATTCGTTAAAATAGGCGAAGGCATTTGATGCTAAGGCAGAGGAACTGATGACATGGTTGGAGAGTTGTGAGGAGGCTGTTGAGATGCATTTTCCTCATCTCTGTGATGATGAAGACGTTCTTCAGCAACATCTCTTCCAAATCGAGGTATTGTATAAAGAGGTGTTTGCATCATTAATTTTAGATTTTTAGATTTTAAATTGATTTATTTTATTATTTTAAATTCAGATGTTCAGATATACAAAATGTGTTGACCTCACTTCTCAAAATCTTTTTTTTTTAAAGTTAACTGAAATTTTAATGTTGGTCGGA
The DNA here is from genome assembly GCA_021613335.1 of Whitmania pigra. Lineage (NCBI taxonomy): Eukaryota > Metazoa > Annelida > Clitellata > Hirudinida > Haemopidae > Whitmania > Whitmania pigra. The sequence continues at coordinate 565,237 of JAJTWR010000260.1, forward strand.
CTTCATTTGCTGTATCCTCTTCGTATATTTGTTAGGAGTTTAATAAACATTATCACTTAACAACATAATATGAGTTTAATCTTCTGAAAGTGATTAATTTGATTGTTTAATGATTGAGAAACTTTAAGTTATCTTATTATAACTATAATAAACAGTTAGCAAATATTCCAGGATTTGGAAAAAATTATTCTGGAAGAGAAGCCCGAAGTGGAGAAGTTCCTTGAGTTGGCAAATGAAGTCCTCATGCAGGCCCATCCGTCTGTTCTCCCTGATTTAACTGCTTGGCTCAAAAACTTTCAGAATAGGTGGTCTCTCTTTTCACAATAATTATTTATAAGACATTTAAAATATTTTTTGATAATATATTAAGGAAATTTTTTTTTCTATGTTCTCATCAGTTTTAATACATATGATGTGCTTATAATAATTTTGTAAAATATTTTACTCCAACATTATTTATTCATTAACAGCAAAATTATCATGTTGAACATACTTTGCGATTAAATTACTTGAACCTGGTACTTAAAAGGTGTGAAGTCCTCAATGAACAGTTGTCCTCCAAGAAATCATCCCTCGTTTCCACACTCGATGAAGTCAGAAAAGGTGGACAAGAACTGGAAGACCTCATCTCATGGCTTTTGGAAACAGAAAAGAAATTGAGGGCAGATGATGAGCAGCCAGTGCTGGAAAATCTTCCCATTGTGGAGCAACTCTTTCAAGACTTTGAGGTTTGATTCAATTTTGTATTTAGCCAATTTTTCGAGTGCCTTATGTAACAACGAAGGATGTGAAGGCACTTTTTAACCTATCCACCATTTATATAGCGCTCTCCCTGGCAGTGCTGGGTTGCAAACACGACACATAACGATTGTTGTTGTTACCTCCTTACACAGGAAGCTACCCATTCAACTAACTTTCAATGGTTTCGATGAAGACTTGTCTATATTTTTTAATTCAGTTGATTGATTAACTAATTGTGGAATGCAAGTGAAGTTGATGTCCTGTTTCATTTGAGAATATTATTTTATTATCATTTCACTTGTTTTTTATTTTAAGCTCTTGGAAGCTGAATTGCAAGGAAAACAAATAATATTTGATAAGTTGATGAAGACTGGAAGAATACAAGGAGGAAGTTCTTCTGTCTGGAAAAGGGAACTTTCAAGGTTTTGAATTTGTTTACCTTTATGAAATTCGTATTAATTGGGTATTATGTGTTTGAATTTTAAATTTATTTGCCCACTATGTATTCGTGTATCTAAATTGCATCAAATAAAAATATCAAGAAGAGTTTTAAGGATAAATCTTCTCTTTTAGAACTAGATATCTAGATTCTAGATATGATATTTTGACTTTGGTTTATTATTAATTAAGTAGTTGGAAGATGGTCTTAAATAAATATTCTTTTTAAAAATTCAAAATATAACTGTAAACATCTAAATAAATATACCATGTGTATACTATTAAAATCATTATTTCATCAGACGAGAAGGAAGACAGACACCTGAGAGGAAATTTAAGAATGAACGAATGAGTTTCTTGAACGACAAGTGGAAGCAGGTGTGGGTGCTGATGATGGACAGAAGAAGGAAACTTCAAGATGCCACTGACAGGCTGTACAAGGTCAACATTTATTTTTTAATTTTAACATGTAATTACATTATTATATTACATATTACCATATTACATGACCTTATTAAGGACTTTACATTAAGTTGACATGGGTTCATAATATTTTACAAAGCATTTTCAAAAACAATCTTGATATGCATGTTATCCATTCAAATTAAAATTTGTTAAATAAGATATTATCAAAATAAATCTTTCAATAAAGATGGAACAGCTAAAAAACTTTGATCCGGATGAATGGATGGAGAAGTTCTTCAAGTGGATGAATAACAACTTCTCAAGGGTCATCAATTTGTTCAGAAAGTTCGACAGGAAATTCTCTGGAAAGATCAAACGAAGTGATTTCATTCAAGGGGTTTTAAATTCAAGTAAGACTATACTTTAGATGGATTTTAATTCAAACACTAGCTCATAACTTTTAAATTGCACTATTTATTCAAATTTATAATATGATGATGGTAATAATAATTATAATAATGTTAATAACAATAATAATCATAAGATCATCATCATAATTTTTATGTGATATTACACAAATTAATGATGACTTTCCTGAATACCAACTGAATACCAAATAATTGCATCCTAGATTTTACAACATCAGCAATGGAAGCTGAGATTGTGGCAGATTTGTTTGATGAAAATGGTTTCATAGATTACAAACAATTTGCCTCCAACATACAGAGCTCCGTTGTTGAAGAGGTTTTCAGAATTCATTATTTTTATTACAATGCATCCCTGAATATTAGAGCTCACTTTTTGTGAAATGATTTCAGAGCGACACGGTCAAAATCAAAAACGAGATCCAGAGGCTTTCTCAAAAGTGTTGTTGCCAGCGGAAGTATTTGATTGTGAAGCACTCTGAAGGGAAATACAAGGTTTCAATGCTTTTGGGGAATTAATTTCGTTGAAAAACTTTTATTGACGAAACATTGTCCTCGACAGTTTGGATTGTCTGAAAAGCTGAGGTTGGTTCGAATCCAAAGGAGTTGCGTCATGGTGAGGGTCGGAGGAGGATGGGTGAGCCTCGAAGAATTTCTACTCAAAAATGATCCTTGCAGGGGTACATTTACTTTGTTATAGATTTCACCAATTTCTACTTAATTTATTTATAGAATGTTGATGTAATTATTGCTTCTATTTCTTTGTGCATTATTTCAGGCTAGTATGTGTTTTGAAACAGTATGTATTATACCTGCTGTAATTTCTGATAACCTTTTTTGAATACTTAAACAATAATTAGCATTTCTAATAGTTTTGATGGACATTAATTGAACTTGCAGCAAAGAGAAAAGTTTCACCAGATTGTAGGGAGAAGTTTGTATTGGCTGAAGGAGTCAGCCAAGCTATGGCTCCATTTAAGCCAAAGTCACCACATTTCAAAAGTCCACATGTGAGTTTTGTATATGCTAAATAGATAGGTTTAACTTCTGCATTTGAGCCAATAGGGTGTGATTGTGCTGTTTTGTATTTGTCATATAATTTTGTCTTGGAAGATTTTATTCAAGTAGAAACATAATACTTTCTAAATGGCATTTTTTATGTTTGAATGTTATTCAAATCATCAAAATATTGTTTGCAGAGACATGTGTCCACATCAGATTTAGATCAGGAAGTAACCCAAAAACTTCGTCGTAAGTTCATTCACAGTTCGAAGTTTTGCTTTTTATTTTTTATTTACTTATAATGCATTACTTGATAATAAATTGTGAACTGTTATTACAATTCGTTATTCAGAACCATCAAGAGGCAGTAGAAGTGCAAGTAGCACACCTGATCCAATATAACCTGAGAAGTAATCAACTAAAAGGAACATTTCACCTGACAACCAATGCCATACACTTTGAATTCACAATATTCTTGTTCATTTAAATTAATGTTTTTGATAAATAAGATTTTTATTTTACTTTTCACTTATTATTTGTAAATGTTAGGAGTTTATTACAATATAAATTATATTTATTAGAAACACTCTTTGCTTTCTTAAAGTTCTAGATGGAGTGCAGAGAACCAATCTTATTTGAGCGTACACACTTTATCATTTACAATTTCTACCCTGAATTTTAAAATTGGTTGTACAGTATTTAGTGACGAGTGTAAATAAGTTTGAAATGAACTTGGTTAGCGCCTTGTAATCATCTGTCTAGTATAAAAAACGATTTTATAAATTTGACATTTTCCCATAATGGTGCCTTTTTTCGATTCATCTATTTCACTGTGTAACTGGTTAAGGGAAGTGTTTAATTTGTTTGTTTCTTCGTTTGTATTGCCGATGGTAATTTGATCAAAATAAATTAATACTTTTTAAGTACTAAAAATTTGTATTAATTTGTAATGACAATAATAATATAACAACTGTTATTATAATACCTGCCTTAATTGTCAGTCACTGGGAGTCAATGATCATATAACAGCCTTCCGAGAGACTTGATAATTAATAATTAATATTGTCTTGTGCTAATTGTATCATTATTTCTACCATGGAATTCGGAACAACGTAACGATCAAAAGCCTGCGAGCAAAGTCGTTGATGAAAACTTAAATAATAAAATCCATCTACAAAGGTTGTGATATGATGTGCACAGTAGCGTAGCAAGGAGGCGGGAGGGGCGGCATTTTGAGGAGACAAGTAAAAAAATAAATAAATAAAATAGGAAATAGTGAAATTCTAACAAAATATCTAAAACTTCGTACCATAATGAGTTCTTAAGGTGGATGTGATACTGTTTATGTCGTTTCTAGAGCAAATTTTCCTAACCTAGGAACTTGTGCCTTTTGCATTAGGTAGACCTTTTTGAACGGAGGACCAAATGTACAAATTTAGACAAGTCGCGGGTCGGATTGGCAATTTCACAACAAAAAAACAATAAAATACAAAATACTTCTTATGACAACATGTAATCTAGAAGAGTCTTATAAGTTTATGCTTATGATCAGTTTAAAGTGAAATCTGGCACTTCTTTTGTTTGCACAAGAAGTCTATTTCTGCTCAAACAGTAAAAATCCCAATGAGCTTTTAATGCTGCCAAATGTTCGTTTGTAAGCAGATATCATAATTTTTATTTAGTGTTTTTAATTCTAGAAAATAGTTGTTCACAACTTTAAATTGAAAAGTGATGGAACGTTGTAAGGTGCTTCCGAACAGAGCAATGAATTTCCTGTGAAAGATTGATATACATACTAGTCTGATGACACAATAGTGGCTGTAAAAGTTCAGCAGATCATGCTCAGCTTCATTGCTCAGCGACAGTTATTTTCAAGTCATTCTGAATGTATTTGTCAGCAGCGTCCGTGGGATCAAACGGATTACTGATTATCTTCACAGTGCCAATGTGCATTCCGAAATCCTGGAACCTTTTCTCGAAATCATCAGCAAGTTTGGTAACTAAATCAGAATACTTTTCATGTTGTACTGTATCAGTAGGCCTCGGCAAAAGGATTGGGCAATGTATAACTTTCTTCTGAATGAAGGTCACAACATATTCATACAACTTGTGCACCAGTTATTATTATTATTATTATCATTATCACTATCATCATTATCACTATCATTATCACTATTATTGTCATTATCATTATTATTATTATTTATTATTATTATTATTATTATTATTATTATTATTATTATATTATTATTATTATTATTATTTATTATTATTATTATTATTATTATTATTATTATTATTATTATAATTATTATTATTATTATTATTATTATTATTATTATTATTATCATTATCATTATCATTATCATTATCATTATCATTATCATTATCATTATTATTATCATCATCATTATCATTATCATTATCATTATCATTATCATTATTATTATCATCATCATTATCATTATCATTATCATTATCATTATCATTATCATTATCATTATCATTATCATTACCATTACCATTATCATTATCATTATCATTATCATTATCACCATCACCATCACCATCACCATCACCATCACCATCACCATCACCATCATCATCATCATCATCATCATCATCATCATTATTATTATTATTATATTATTGATTTGCTTTTGCCACAAGAACTAAAAAAACTATTCTGCTGCGATGAATTCCGAAGATGGACCATAAATGATTTGCAGAGCAATTGCAAGTACAACAGTTCACAATCGGTTGGATTTCTATTCGAGACTCTGTCATCGTTCGATACTAAGAGGCAGAAATTGTTCTTAAAGTTTGTAACCGGCATGACTTCTTTACCCCTTAGCGGTTTGGGCAGATTAAATCCTCCGCTGACCATCTCAACACTAACCCGTGATTTAGTTTGGTAACTAAATCAGAATACTTTTCATGTTGTACTGTATCAGTAGGCCTCAGCAAACGGACTGGGCAATGTATAACTTTCTTCTGAATGAACGTCACAACATATTCATACAACTTGTGCACCAGTTGGTCCTTTCATTGAAGCCGGCAATGAATTTTGTCATGTCGACTAGAAATGCCAAGTTGTTCAAATGTAAGTCATCATCCAGGAAACATACATCATTTCCTTTGTTTGCCATGAATGTCTTTATTTCATCACTTAGACTCCAGACTCGGAATAATGTCGATGACTTCGATCACATCATCGTGATTTGAACCCACTTCCTCCAGAAAGAATTTAAATTCCCTGTAACTGAAACTTCTGGACCAGACGAAGTTGACAGGTGATACAACTTTTTCCATCATATTACGTTTAAAGATTAAAAAATCTGAGGAGCTTCGGGGGCCTAATAGAAACTGATGGCGGGCCGCATGTTGGACATCCCTAGTGTAGATGTTATTCTAGTTTAAAATTTCTGTTTATACCGGCACTCGTATTTCAGTCCAAATCGTCTTACTTATGCAACGGACTATAATCAAACAAATAAATAAATAAAGGCACTCGTATTTATGTAAAGTACGCGCCAAATTTTTATTTTAAAATCTCTGAAATTTAGACAGTAAGATATATGTATATATCATTATTTTATGTATAGTTGTAAAAAAAAAGTGGCTAGATTATCGGCAGGCTTCAGAAGCTTTGCACCAAGGGTTCACCTGGAAAACATCCAAGATAATGAAGGATGCCTCATGAATATTTGGTGAAAGTTAAGTAAACTGAAAATGAAAATCGCCACTTCTTATCTGTTACCTAAAATGTTTAAAATGAATTTGTGAACATTTTGTCAGAGCAGGTGAGAAAGTCGTCGATCAGGTCAAGGAAAGCAATTATTAGTATCTTTGCATAAACCTCCGGTTCTCTCTCTGTTAAAGTTTTTGGCACATTGAACAGGTTATTCTCTTTCTTTTCTGCATCACTGGGACTTCTTGATTCAGGTGACTAGTCTAAGTATCAAGTGGGCTATGGAAAGGAGATGGAGAAGAGGAGAAAATGCTGTAAATGTTGTGAAGAAGTTATTAGAAGTCGTCACTGTCCTGGAATAGCTCACTGGAAGAATGAGAAATTGCAACGGAAGATCAGATGCATCTTTAATTCTGGACACGGTACTGTCATTTCCGTTTCTTTCTTTTCTGAGTCTTTGAACATTTCTTCACCCAAAAATCATGATCAGTATTTTCAAATAAAAAAAAATGAATCTGCAACAAAGTTCATACAGGTGAGAGCTTCAAAATAGAAAAAAGATGGTGGACTGCAGTGGACGAATAAAAAACTCTGTTCTAAAATTGGAATAAGCATGGAGCGTCGAATCCACAAAAAGAAGGTATTGAAAAGGAAAAGGATTGACCGATGCAGCGCTTGGATTTGACGCTGAGTTGAGACGGGAAATGCTGTGTTTCATTGACTGGAGAAATATCTTGCAGGTTTCAGCAAATTCACGATGTTATACACAAATACGCATTTCTTACACCTTCAAATATGTTTGATGATTATTATAATTGTCAGTTTGATGAAGTTTATGAAGATATAGAAACAGAGAAATTCTTTTGTTTCGGGAAATGACAAAATCGATGGACCATTTGAACCTTATACATATCTTGGATATTCCGTCCCTAATATTGTGATCTTGCTGAGCACCTTGTTTGTCGAGCTATTAGTGAGCATTCTTTCTCAAACTGTCTAATAAAAAACTACCTTTGATCAACAACGAGCCAAACAAGGCTTACAGACTATGTATGTTTACGAAAACATAATGCATGGACCTATTGAGCTTTTTAGCAATCCATGATCTTGAATATTTGGCTCTCCTGAAGGCCTCAACTTTCCCCTTTTCAATTTCGAACAAAGGTCTGCTCTCAATTTCCTTTCTGTTTCCAAAATCCCTGAGATGAGACCTTTCAGTTCACCCTTTCTGATTTCATCGAGTGGAAAGAGAGGCACAATTTCTTGGAGGATAACTGTTTATTCATCTGCAATGCATGCATCAATGAGTTTCAAGTACAATGCCAAAGTCTCGGGGCAACGGCTCCCCCCCCCCCCCCTCTCCCTGATTTTAGACTAGACGCAACAAAAGGTTGTTTTCGCAAGTTGTGTGAGGGTTTGTCTTCCTTGGAAAAGGTTGAAATGACGTCCCTGCTTAAACTTGAAAAGCTGTTCGTCTTCTTCACAATTTCAACACATCGGCTTCCACTTTTGACTGAGTCGTTGAAACATATTGATTCATCATTGATTTTCAAACGTGTCACACGAACTCTTTGGTCCTGTCGAGCTGACGCAACGAAGGCGCTTACGCATGACTATCAGCAGATTAAGGATGTACTGATACAGATTGCTAATGATATTCAAGAAAAAGAGTGTGAATGTTGTGAAGCCAAAGGACTGTTTAAACATGTAAATCAGCTTGACACAGCTATTTACATCGCCTTGAAAAAAACTTGACCAGCTTGAAAAACTATGCAGCATCGACAAAATAAACAAATGGGAAAAATAAAAACAGATTTTTCTTAATTATATGAATCTGAGTTATTATTACGTAACTATTTGACAACCATTTGTCAATATGAACTAATGAAAATATTTACCAAGCTGAAATTGAAAATTAGCAAAAGATGAATGGACATCTTAAATTCGTTTATTGACAAATATGTCTCCAGCGTTTGTCAAGCGCCCCGATGGAGCTCCATTCAAATAAGACCCACCAACATTTTTTATTTAAAATAAAGTTGTGTTTTATGCTTTAAAAATACGCATGCCACGCTTTTTACACTTCGAGTTTTCAGAGCAGGCTACTGCACGCACGTCAATATTGCGTCACTCTCCCTTTACTGGTGATAGACAAAAATTACGCAATCTTATGATTTAATTATAGATTAAAAGACATATTTTTCTAAAATCAAATTGCAATGTTTCAATGCTTCCAACATTTGCACTTAAGCCTGAGAAAGATTACTTAGGTAGTCTGGATTTTTTCCCATTTTTTCACTTTCTCGTGGTTGATGTACAATTTAATATTTAATTGTTATGAGTTAACGTTAAAAATATATTTAACAATAATTTTCGTACACTATTAAATAATATACAATGGTGCGCTTGTTTTGACACATATTCTAACGTGGGCATTATATTTTCCTCTAAATTATTCTCGCTGGTGGTTGTTGGAGTGATTTTTCCGAATACATTCGCTTACCAAAAGTGAGATCTTTTTTATTTATTAGATAAGTTGCTTCGAAACTCGAGTGACTTTAAGCGAACATATTGCTTATTAAATTTGTAGACCGCCATCATATATGTGTTTACTGTAAATCCAACCATCAAATGTTGTTAGATGCGTTTTGTTGGGCAATGTTTTGTACATAAGATACATTTTTGAGCTTATCGCATTAATTATGATGTAAATTTTGCAAATTATAAAAGTGGCAATATCTAAGATCGCTCGAAATTTTAGGATATGTCAACAGTGCGAAATTGCTTAGGCAGGACTTAAGTTTTGAAATTTAAATGTATTTTTTAAAGCTATTGATCATTTTTTGATTTGCTTTTACTAAGTGTGTTGAGTAATGCATGTCTGGTGATATGTGTGCATGTTTTGAGTATAGATGGATCCTGAGAATTTTAGAAGGCATTATATTATTATGACACTCTTTATATAATATATTATGATTATATTATTATGACACTCTTTAGTTGTTTATGTTATAGGGCTTATATTTGTCATTCAGGATTTTGACTGGCTTCTGATCAATTTGAGAATATATTATCCAATTGTGTAAATGTTACAATTTATTGAAATATCATTCTATATGGTTTAAATTCTTCCTCCAGTAGTATTTGTTTGTCATAGATTGTTAGTCACTCATTTTATTTTTACAATTCTTTTAATATCTACTTTATATTTGCAACATTACAGTCTTTTAATAAAGATTTTACTCCTGCCATTTTTTTATTTAGTTCTATTTTATAAGAACAAATTATTTCTTCTGATTTTTACAGATTTATTGGTTTCAGAGCCTGCATTTGCCTTGTGGACTTTGTACCGTAATTAAGTGTTGTACCTACCGAATAGCACGTTAGCCCATTATGCTTCTGATGCCATTTTCAGCTGCTGTGCATCATAAGGAGTATCCCATTGAACTGCTGCTTCGTTCAGTTACACAAATTATCATGGCTGTAAAATGGCTGACAGATAAATAGCAATGTTGAAGCATGTGACACATATTCATGATGAACATCTAGTTCATTAAGCATATATAAAAATGTGCATATCAACATTGTTGTTTTCATTGTGTCAAAGATTTCAACAATCTAATTGTTATTGCATCTTGACAATCACAAAAACAAATGTTGGTGTTTATAACATCAGAAGGTTACTCTAAGGCTCCAAGACTTGAGATCAAATGAAATTGTCTAGAGATTAATTACTTTATATTTGTAACACTTAGAATATTTTTCTTTATTTTGTTTTTACAGGACTTGGTGACTCCAGACCCTGCCCATCATCTCTTCTGAGCTGACTCTCCTTAATCTGTCAAAATAGGTATTCATTGGTTTAAACAGACTGTTCAAGAGAATGAACAGAGGACGACAGCAGGCGCCACACGAAAGAGGACGAAACGAGTTTCAGCTTTCAAGAAGGTGAAGAGAGCTGAGGAGTGTGCTGAGTACAAGGGTAGTCTTCCTGTCGATGAACTCCTCAACTACATAAATGACCCCAAATATCCTGCATCTAATTCCTGCTATCCTTCCAATGCTTCACAAGTCCAAACGTCAGAATCAAAAAACAACAAGAAAATCCGGAAGAAATGTTCAAAAGAATCCGTGCAAAATACTTCTCTGAGTTGTAATTCCAATAATAACCATTCTCTGAGTTGTACCAAAGACTCTACGAAGGATGAAATTGTTCAGGGCTTTTCTGAAAATTCAAAGTGCGATCAAACTGTGCAAAATTTGGAAGATGATGTCTTCTCTGTAAATGATGTTGACGCTGATGTTGTAAATAATTTTTCTCCGGACATTTTTGCAAACGGCTCGTACGAAAATTCAGAAATTGTCCATTGCGAATTGAACGATTTCAAGAGTAAGATGTTTATTCCAAAGGGGTCTTATGTTCCGACTGAGACTGAGAAAGGTAATCAGAGAAATTCAAAGCTTTTAAATGGAAACATGAACGGATTCTCCTCATCTAGCAACGGGTCTGGAGATGTGGTTTGGACGGACCAAAATGCCGAGGAATGCCTGTTGGCAAATGTTCCACAAGAATCATTTGAAAGTTGTCAGTCATCCCTGCAAAGCAGTCTCTCTAGCATAAGTTCATCTCTTTCTTCCAATAAAGCAGACAATCATGATGATGTTAAACTCACTCATGCTGGTTATCATGACATTTCTTACTCATCGACTTTCCTGCATAAGTCTGTATCTGCAGATGACTCAAAAGGAGCCAAGCTTGACGTGCTGTCCAGCTTTGATGAAGATTACGAAGTGTGCCTGCCCTCAAATCACCAATGTGAGGCGATTGGGGGTAAAAATGATATTTCAGTCACTCCACTTGGCTGCCCTCCTAATCTCACTAGTCAAAATGAATTGAACTCTTTCACAGTGAGTACCTGCAGTTTCACCGAATTCGAAAAAGCTGAGGCATTGCCTGCTTTGGCAAAATCTTCAAATTTTGTGTTTGGAGACCTTTCAAAAGCTGTTCTTGAGGGTTCTGACAATGAAAACCAAGTTATGGAGTCTTCCAATGTTTCTTCAGCTGGCGCATCGGTTTTCCGTGGATGTAACAAAGCAAAACCATCCGAGGTCGTCACTTACATAACTTCCAGTGTCGTTTCTTCCCTGTGTGACGACCCATCTGGTTGTCTAAGTGACATCAAGAGATTCGAGAAACATCACTTCAACTTGAGTCAGAAGCCGGTCAGAGCACCCGTCGAGTTTGTCAACTGTCCTGTCGAAGATTTGTCTTCTCAGAATTCTCTTGGTATATCTTTTGGATTTGGCCTCGAAGACTTGCTAGAAAAGTGCACATCTTCAGGGACTGAAAACCCTGACCTAAGTTGCAGTGTGTCTTCATCACGAGAGAGCGTAAGAAATGTTTGTCCTGATGTTAATCTGAGTTCGAAAAAGAGTTTTGTTACTACGGCTTGCTTATCCTCGGCCGTGTCTTTCAACTGGTCTTCTTTGTCGAGCACTTTTGTGGATGTGAATGCTAATATAAATATCGGCACTTCGACCGTATTTGCCAGCGTTCCTGGTTACTCGCTGGCGCCAGCTCATCGTGGGAGGTCCTCTCCTTCCTTGTGCAGATATGAAAATAAATCGTACTTAAACACAGATTTCAATGTTCAAAATTCAAGTTCAAAATTAATTTGGAAAAGCAAAAATTCACCACCAATTTCTCAACAAAGTTTGGTCAATTCTACCCTCAGCTGCGCATCCAGCAACACTATTTTGCCTTCATCCTGTGAACAAAAGCTCCACGACAGTCTCAACATGCCAGTAAGAAATGGTTTCGTGAAGAGCAACTTTGTGGATGATTATCGTACCTCAAAAAAGGCTGACGTCTCCAGAACTGCTTGTTCTGGCAAGCTCTCTTCTGGCTGTCGAATGGATGAACTAGATAATTGTTTCCTTCCACCCGTGCTTGGAGTCATGACTCACAAAAGCACTTTTAACCTTAGGGCTGCTCAAAGGTTTCTCTATGAAAGTAGGCTGCTTCTTTAATAATAATTCATTAAGTAATTTTTTACAAACAGATTTTATTATTTAGTTGGTTACCAAGATATAATGCATTTACGTAGAGCTCGTTTAAATTTGCTTATTAATTTTACTGAATGTTTCATTTAATACTACAGGTTATAAAGAAACATTATTACAGAGTCAAGGTTATATTTAATCACTTTGAAGTTCATACAAAATTTCTTGCCATTAATGTATGTTATTTACCATTTCCAGACAAAAGTTTTTACAAAAACATCAAAAATAAATCGAGCCAGTCGTGTGAAAGTCGAAGTTCACAAAAAAACTCAACTATGTCGACGACATAGCAGGATTCGTGAACTCGCAGTGATTTACATTTGCGCGATTGACTTGCACAGGGCGTGTGTCGTGTCAGTCGTTAGCATGTTTCAATGTTTGACTTCAATTAATGGTTATCATATTGGTATTTTATACTCGATCTGGAATCTGCAAATCGTATTTGTATATAGTTGAGTGGCCGCAGTTGGGCCGATTTTTTCGGAAATTGTAAATACGTGTCGTAGTCCTTCGTAGGCCATCTGTAAGAATCAGCACAAGGTTTCATCTGTAGTCTCTCACTTGATGTCACTTATCACTGCTATCATAAGTAAACACATTTCCTCCTGTTAATGCCACTATCTGGTTTGTATTATTTTTCTGATACAGCATTGATTTCAATATTGTAATCAATGTTTTCCCTGTGTTTTATCAAAGATGACACATGATGATTTGTTTTTGTTTTCAAATTAGGAGATTTATTTAGCACTGCATTTTAAAAACTGAAGATGTTCGTTGAATTAAAAATATTTTGTTGATCTTCCGACATGAGACAGGCACTGTCAAGGATTGTAATTGGAATTGAAATTGAGGACATTCCCTTGGTTCTTGCTTTGGCGCTTGTTTTGGCATCCACGGTCGTGCACTCTTAATGCATTAAATTATGGTTTGATGCCACAAAAATCTGCCATGTTTGTATTTCATCTGGTTCATTAAGGAAACAAGTGTAACATAACTAGGTAATTTGTGACCAGTTTTCTATTTTGAGTTTCACTTTGAAACTGTATCATGGCTAAGTATTCTGTGTTTTATGAAGTAACTTTACACTTGTCTTCAAATGTTCAAACCAGCTATCAAAAATATATATTAAGTGTGCACTGCTGTTACATCAAAATGCTTCAATATGCTAGTTAAGCTTGAAATTGAGAAATTTGACGAGTCTTTTAGCCCACGTGCGTGCTGCGAACATACGTTGAAACCTCAGCTTTTTGGTGAATTTGGCTAGGTAATTTCTGCTTTTGTGGTCTGTAATATGCTCAAAGTTTTCTGTTGAAGTCGTTTAACATAGTAATGATACCACCTCTTTAAATTGCTTTTTAATTAGAGACAATGATTGAATTGCATACTATGCCTCGTTTTCATGTTCTGCTCCATAGCATAAGAGTACAAATTTTCTTTTTAAAGGACCATGCACATCTCAAAAATAACTGGATTCTGTTCTGTGTGTACTGTCGTTCCTGGCACTGTTGATGTAAATGTAATTTATTTATTATGTATACATTGTAAGGTTAAAGGAACCTTCTAATTCTGCTTAGATCTACTCATGAGGAAAAGTAACCGTGTTGCTGTTGCAATCAAATTTCGAATGAAGTAGTTGAATGGTAGTGCTGATGGAAGAGGTGCTCAGAAAGGTTTTTTAAAAACTGAAATAGGTCATTAATGACAGAAGAGAAAACTTTGAGGAAGCGGTATTTTCGGAAATGCTTATCATCGGACTCATGAACATTAACTCGGTTACGGGTTCAAGTCGTCGCGGAATTTTGTCTGGTGATCGGGGTTGAGTCGTCATTCAGATATGATGCACATTTTGGAATGATTGTACTAAATACCACTTTTTGTTTAGAAGGGGATAAGGCGGTGATAATTAGTTTGTTGCAGCACGTAACAAGATGGATAACTACTGAAAATATTTTTGAAACTTAGAAGGCTAGAGTAGTTCTTTAAAATGATTGGGACAGGCTCTCGAACCATCAAAAAAATACCAAGCAAAGCTAAGCTGCCAAATTACAGAGTGAGATCGAGGCAGCATTTTTCAGTTTTTATTTAGTTAGAGCCCTCTTGGGGAGATTCTTATGAACTTATTCGAGACGAAGGAATTTCACCACAAATAAGGAACCCGCGGCTATGCAACAGAGTTGTGCGATGACTGAATATGAATGAGATTAGGTTTTGACAAAGACCAGATGAGTCTTTATTGCGATGATGTCAAGGAGGAGCAATAATGCATTTTACTTTTATTTATGCTTAGCTTTACTGATTTGCAAATTAATTTTAGGCATCACATCAGCAGAATTTTTCTTTTAGTTGACTTCCTTACAGAGAGGGACGTCATTTTGGGTCGCTAAATACTGCCCTCCCTCTGACTTAAGACCAGAAGTAGAAAAGGTCAAGTCGTGGAAGGTCTATCTGCTCGTCTAGAACAGATTAAGATAATATTTTATTTTTATAAAAAAAAAACAATAGTTCTCAAAACATACTTTTATTAGTTATACCTTAAACATCTTTGTCAAACATTTCGATAAAAACAGTTTTTAATGTCTTGATTTTGTGAGACAATAGTTACAGAGTCGAGCGATCGTATTCTGGAAAGTCATACATAGAGTTTTCAAAGGCAAAAGAAGTGATACTGTTTCAAGCAACCCATTTTAAGCAAATGTGGCTAGTTGCCCTGATGAACTGCAGCTGAAGATCGTTGAGTTGCAAAAAAATGAACTCCTTAAGGACAAGTTCAAAAAAGGACTGGTGGATTTTTACAAGTTTTTGCCCAAGGAAGAATTTCCCAATGTCAAAATTTTTGCTTTGGGACAACATATTTGTATGAACAAACATTTTCAAGAAGGAAATACGTGAAGAACAATTTGAGAGCAAACTTGTCCGATGATAATCTCAGGTCACTGTTAATGTTAGGGATATCAAATCTAAAGCCAGAAATGTCTGCTATTTTGGCATCAGGAAACAATTTCATCATTCTCTTTAATGCAGGTGTTCATGTGTAGTATATCAATGTGCTATTAAATAATAACTGAATAAAATAATATTAAATAAATAATTAAAAACAACATCTGTCTTGATTCTTTTTTATTTGGACCTCAAGTGTGGTCGGTATCCAAACATCCAAAATTGGTAGTAAATGCGGCCCTCGGGCTGAAAAGTTTGGAGACCCCTGATCTAGAAATTTACATGGTTTTTGCCTTTTGGTTCTTCGCATTTGAATACGTTCTTCTCAGTGAAGTTCATCTTCGTCACTTCTTTGATCTCTGTCAGCTTTATTTCTTTTCGCTTTCTTCTCCAAAGCGTCTTTAAGAGATTCTGCAAAAGATTCTTTTCTTCCACGTTTTAAACACGTTCTTGTTCTTTTATGTTCATCTTTCTTCGAACTTTGTAAACTCTATTTCTTATCGCTTTCCTCTCCATAATTTCTACAAGAGATTCAAAAGATTCTGCTCTGCGTTTTTGAACACGTTCTTGTCATTGATATTCATTTTCTTTACTTCTTCGATCCCTGTCATCTTTATTTCTTTTTGTTTTTCTTTAATTTGCTTTCTGTTCCGATTCATTAGCTTTTGCTAATAATGCACGTTGGACTTAAATACATTTTTACATGTAGCTGTAATATAAATTCAACAGAATACAAATTGAAACTTGAATTAACTCAATCTCAAGATAGGTTAAAGTTATAATTTAAACGGAGACGGGATTATGGGATCCCCACTAATTATGTAAATTACTGACACCCAATAGAGAATATTATAGTTGAGAGTTAATTGAACAATCGAGGGACTGAGGCGAGTTGAAAGAGCTGAGCACTGCAGTGATGAAAGAATGTAGCGATTTCTGTGTTGTAGCTAAGCGATGAGCAACTGAACTACTGAGCGATTAAATATGATATAAAGCTAAACTTCTTTTCCAAGGATCCTGAATTTTATAAATTAAAGAACACTTAAAATAAAAATAAAATTTTAAATATGCACCACGTACCTTAGCAACATATATATGTATAGATTAAATTGATCGATTTAGAATGCTTTCCCTTGCTTCGCAATTATTGAATCCTATAATTACAAAATGACCAACCATTAAGTTTGTGTTGTTCCATGTTGCAGACAACATAACATAACAATTATTTTAACATAACAATTATTTATAGTGGTTAAGAAGACCTGGATCTGTGTAATAACCACTCTTTTTAGTCCTAATATCCGAATTTACTTAAATAAATTTTGAATTTATCTATTGTGTCAGCATGGATGGTTTCCTTATCTAGTTTATTCCATAAGGAAACCACCCTTGAACTGAAATAATTGTTTTTCAAGTTTCCCGAAGCCTTCCTGTATAACTTACAATCTAGTAGAAACACTTTTTGTGGCTTCGAAAACTGACGTCCTATAAAGAATTAAACTCCCTCTGACCTAATCGAATATCGTCTAAAAGTTTATATAAACGGATATTTTTTTTAGAGTATCGTAAAATGATCAAGTATAGGATTTATTTGTAAATCGATTTTCTGGAACTCTTTTAGCCAATTTCAAATGCTATATTTTAAAATTATATAATGATTATAAAAAGCAAAATTTTATTTATAAAAGATATGAATTATAAAACTAAAAAATCAACTCTATTTCACTTGACATTTTTTCCGATCTGACTCACCGGGCAGTCGGCCATTTTTGGTTTGGTTGAAATATACAACTTTGGCTGTGTTATATTGATGACCCTTTTGTTCAGTTGTTAGGAGCGCCAGAATTGCTTACTTTTTTTTGTTATTGTCTTGGGTGAGAGAATGTCTTCCAGTCTAGATCAGGTTGAAATATTTTTGCTCGGGAATCTTTATCACGCCCATGTATTTGATGACATACGGAGGAATGATTTTTTTTATGGGATAGTTGGCTTAGTTTGCTTAAATTAGTAAATGCAGTTGCACTTTTATTTTTCGTGTGGTTTGAAGTCCTTAGAAATATTCTGTCACGGATAGGACATGTTTGAACTTGGAAGCTAGTCAGCAGATTGGTTGTCGTGTGATTATGGTTTTGTGGTTGAAAAGTATGCTCTGTAGCAGCAGTTTAAGTTTAGGTGCCAATCCATTCCCTCTAAATTATCATTATCCTCAAATTGTCATTGTTAACGTTGTGTGTATGACCTCATCGGCTCAATAGTTTTATTGGTTTAATAAATGTTTTATTTACCACAATAAATTTTTTAGAAGAATGTTACTATGTTATTGATGCAGTTATTTTTTGATATTTCGGTCTTTCTCTGCATTTGCTTCAATCTACAATTTGCCATGCACTTTAATTTCTGTTGACTATGTTTTGTGCTAGATGCATTGTGTGTGTAATGGATAAAATATAACACTAGATAAAACTTTTAAAAAGCTATTATTTACTAACTGATTGTTTTGTTTTTTCAGAGGTCAGCTAAAACTCATGAAAACCATGGTAGGGTTCTTGGATTCCATTTATTCAAATATTATTTACTTACATATTCACTTATAAATCGAGTCAGTAACAGCTTTTTGAAAATAAAAAATTGTTTACAGAAGGTAGCAGCCAATCTAACAAGGAAGTAGAATACAGTTATGGTATTGATCCACAAGTGAGAATTCATTAATTTGTGTAAAAACGTATTGTTGTGCATTTATTTTTTTATTTAATTTCTAGGCTGCATTTAATCCTGCTCAAATGGCTGCTGGCTCAATGTCTGACCCATACCTGAATTATTATGCCTGGCCCTCCTATCAGACAAATCCAACTGGAGGAGTTCAAGATGCCACTTGGACTTCCAGAGATGGAGTTTACAGTGGGTATGGACAACTGCCTAATGCTGATTACATGCAGGCAGGTCCAATGTTTGGACAGTATGATTACTCTTATTGGTACCCAAATATGGACCCATCCACTGGTTCTTGGGGTCCTTCTGGTCATGCCCTGTACAAAAGTAGAGACTACCAAAATGGTTCATATTATGGCAATTCAGCAGGTGCTGGTGGTTCTCTGTTGGGGGATGGAACTTATAACGGTGATTCATCACTTAATGGGGCAGTGCAATCGGCTGAACAAGGTTTCAAAAGCATGTCTCTGGGTGGAGCCGATGAAGAAAAAGAGGCAAGCAGTCGTTCATCTGGAGTTCCAGCATGCAAGAAAAGCTGGGCAAACATTGTGACCCAGTCCAGTAGGTCAGCTAATAGGCCAAAGATGATACCACGTGCTCCAATTGTGCTCTCAAAACAGACTGGAGATTCTTCATGGGAAACTGGCAGGGGTGGATCAAAATTGTCTCAGAACCGAGCAATGTCTGGAGAAGGAAGACAAACGTTCACTGGTCCTTATTCTACCGCTGGCAGTTTAACCAAACCTCTGACCTCTCATTACAGTGGGGAACCCAGTGGTGAAGGTAGCACAAAGCAGAACACTTGCAATCTTGACCAGAGTGAATACAATCCTAAAGATTTTGACTTGAACCCTAAAGGAGCTCGATTTTTTGTCATAAAGAGTTTTTCTGAAGATGATATCCATAGATCCATCAAGTACTCAATTTGGTGTAGCACTGAATATGGAAACAAGAGGCTAGATAGTGCATACAAAGAGAGAGAAGGAAAAGGACAAGTGTTCCTTTACTTCAGTGTCAATGGTAGTGGACATTTTTGTGGTGTGGCACTCATGACATCTGCAGTGGATTACAATTCATCATCAGAAGTATGGGCTCAAAACAAATGGAAAGGACAATTTTCTGTTAAATGGATCTACGTCAAAGACGTTCCTAACAGTCAGTTGCGTCACATTAGACTGGAGAATAATGAAAACAAGCCTGTCACAAATTCTAGGGACACACAAGAAGTACCTTATGAGAAAGGGAAGCAGGTCCTCCGAGTTATCCATCAATACCGCCATACCACTTCAATTTTCGATGATTTCAACCATTATGAGAAACAACAGGAAGAAACCCAACAGAGGAAAAGCTCGTATCTAACCAGTTCCTAAATTTGCCTCTATGACTGACTAAAAGTCTGCTATATAATGATAATAATTAGATGTTTTTATATTCATCGAGTGCTGGAACAAGAAGCTCAAGCAATTCTGAAATATTCTTTAAAGAGTTTTTGATTTATTTAAAAATTTCAGAGAACTCAACTTATGAAAGGAAGAGTTGTAGATATGAGAGGAAGATACGTGGGTGTCCGATGCTAATTGTAGAAAATGTTTCGTTTATAAATTTTTGTAAAATATTGGATCTTTATTATCTTTGTGATAATTATCCTACTTCCCTGACTGATGTTTCACCGATGTTTTTGATTTTGGGTCTCCAAGGAATTTCACTTTGATACTTATAGTTTGGTTGAGAAATATTTATCCATAACATGCAATGAATTGTTCTACATGCACTGTTTCTAATGCATGCTGTTGACGCAGAGGGTCTTAGTGCGACTCGAGGGTGATCTACACATCAGCAATCAGTTGATTTTTTAATCTCAGCTTTTTCCTTTTATATTTGGGTATTAAACTGAGATATTTGAAAATGCGGTGTCGAACTTGTTTGAGTATTCCTTGAAGTTTCAATTGAATTGTGGTGATTGTGTGCTAATGTTTTGGCAGAATAATATTTGGAAGTATCAGCAATGGGGATGATTTAGTGCAGGCTATTTAGATGTTGGGATGTCTGTTTTTGTTCTATTCTATTTCCTTTCTTTTAAGGTATTGCAGTGCTACTTTGGTGTGGGTTTCACAATGCTGCTATGAGAATGAGCTGCGAGGCGCGGCTGTAGCTAGTGATAGGGCTTTGGGTCATTTTCTACATAATAATGATGATAATATTAATAATAATACGCTTGTAAAGCGTTATGGGCTCTTGTGTGTGGATGGCGAAGTGGGAGCCGTTTTTGGTTTCAGATGGCATTTTCCTCTGGGGTATGTGAATAGTTAGTTTATTTTATGCTGTCGATTTTAAATTAATGTTCGGAGATCGCCATACTTTTTGTGGAATTCCCGAACAAAATTTAGGAACAAAAAACTAGTTCGTTCGACCCATCGCTGCGTGACGTCCTGGCGATTACTTTTTTTTATTAGCGTTGAAATGGATGCTCGACAGTCTTTTTCTATTCCAATTTTTGTGAGTGACTCGGATAGACACGATGTCGAAGAACCTAGCTTGTATTCTAAAGGAGATTTTGACGAGGAACTAGTACCCGTATCAGTTTTTATAGATGAGTTGAAACATGATAATTTCGAGGTAACATACATATTCAAACTAGTGCAGAGAATGACAGTAAATGATTGCGACCTACTTGAAGGTAAGGCTTAGTTGCGTAACCCGACTGAGGGCTGTTGCACTTTCCGTGGGATTCGAAAACTTTAGATCAGAATTATTGCCCAAATTGATAAGTAGGTCTGATTATTGACGGCTGTGAGGTCATTGACCTACAAGTTTATTTGCAGATATTTTGTGTGACGATGAAAGCTTATTAGCCGTATTAGCTGAAAAGCTCGGTGAAGCCGTCAATTACGTTGGAGGGAAACAATTTCTTCATTTGCTTGTAGTTAGTTCAGATAATAATGCAAATTTGGTTGTGAAATGTTCACAAATCACATCTAATAATTAGCATCGACTATACTGACACTTAAATACTATTTAAATTACATATTTTTTATTTAATTCAAAAAATAAACCAAAAGTTTCAACACAAATTCCACATCTTTGAATAATAATTTAGGTTAGACTAGAAGAGCTCGCAAGATGGAACAATATAGAGGTACAGGAAAGAGCAGTCAAATCATTAAACACAGTCGCAGATTACATGGAAGAATCTGATTTGGTGGATATCTACTTATCCATGATCCTGCGATTAGCGAGTGATGAAGAGGATGTCGTCTGCAGGTTGTCTGCTTGCCAGCTCGTCATAGCGCTTTATGGCAAATCACCACTAGGATTAAGGTCATTCTTGAGAAGGTTGGTCTTAAGCCACCGACTTTAAACCAAATAAGAAAAAGAGCTCTTTAATCTTTTACAATGTTTTATTTACTCAAGACTTATTGTTATTCTTGGGATCGACCCGAGTCCTATGGTCAGACATGAAATTGCTTGCAACCTCGGCTTGTTAGCTAAATTGATGCACATAGATTGCGTGATGGATTGCATTGTACCCCTTCATCAATACCTATGCCTAAATAATTTAGTAAGAAGCTAATTTCAAAACTTAAAAGATCATTTGATCCTTAAAGCAGCCAGGTCTTTTATAGGAGTACATAAAAATAGCCGCACTGAGTAACACTGCAACTATTGCTCAAAGATTAAGATCGGATATTCGTGAAAAGTATATCCTAGAAGTCATTAAGAATGCCGTTGAAGATAAATCCACTGAAATCAGAAAAACCATGGCGGGTATGCTTTGCGAGGTTTGAGTCTCAAATTGATAAAACCTTAACATAACATTACATAACATTACATTTGATGTTTTTCTTTAGTTCTTGCACATGTTTCATTCTAAAGAATCAGGGAAGCTTTTTGTAAATGGTTTCAGCAAACTTGTGTTTGATTGTGACCCTAACTTGAGATCTTATGCCATTCTCATCATAGAAGGTATTCATTAATATAGCTTAGATTTCAAAATTTTGGAACCCTGCTGGTACATTTTAGATGCCAAGTTTGCACTCTTTTTGTGCTGAGATGAATTTAGTTAAATTGCTATGGTTAAGTTAAATTGTTTGTATTATTTCTGAATGTGGTTATACGAAAACTGAGCAGAACCACTGTCCAAATCGATAAGATCCTTATCATACTTAAAAACATGGTGACCCGTCAAAATAGCCAAGAACAAAATAGCTTCGTCAAAAAGCTTTTATAACGTTTTGACTTTAATTGGTATCAGGAAATTTCATTAAGTGGAAGATTTATCGTCTAAAATATTATTAGGATTCTAGCTAATCCTTCAATTTCTGTTGTTCCCATCTATGGACTTTTCAGGTTGGCATTTAATATAACTTATCGATTGGCAAGCAGCATATATGAGCTGATTCTTTATCAGACACAGAAAATTTACCAGACTCTCATTAAGTCACTTCGGTTTCTTTGATCGTCTAATTTCTTTTGATCCTTCCCTGAGTTCCTATTGCAAGATGTAAAACGAAGAGTTTGATTAGGAGTTGGAATTTAATATAGCTTAAGTCGAAGGTTAAGTACATGAAACTAAACGTCTTCGTACTCTTGTTCAACACAGAACCTCTCGATCTACAACCTCACCAATTTAACTAATTTACATTTAATTCAGCTTAATAATTTTGTACAAAAATTTTATTGAGCCGTTTTGACGAGGCTATTTTGTCACCGGGTTATTCTTACGGGGCTATTTTGACGGGTGCCTAAAAGCATAACTTTTGAAATGGACTCCAACAAGTGCTGGCCCGCGAATCTGAAACCTCTCAATAACCAATTCTGGTTCATGTAGCATAAGAAGAGCTTTCCCAAATAAGCAGTGTTTTCCAGAGCCGCCGAGAGGGGGGTATGATGACGATTCCAATAGAACTTAGGGACTGTCCATAAAATATTCTCCTCAAAAATTTACTCCCCTTTTCCCTGTCCGTAGATGCCCGCTCTTGGTGTCCTCCTATTTTTGTAAGTAATCATAAATAACATTCACAGGCAATATATGGTAATTATTTCAGAATTTGCAGACAAGTTAGTTACAGCGGACAAATTGATGCTGATACAGGATATAATCATTCCAAAAATTGCTATTTTACTATCTGATGAGAACGTAATCGTCAGAAAAGCGCTTGCATCGGTCATATGCAGCTTTGCCAAAATTATTCCGAAAGATAGGTTCGCAAATAAAAAATTTTTATAAAGTTAGATTTTGCTATGATTGTATTGTAAGACATTTAGTTTCCCATTCTCAGGCTGATGATTGATTTGTACCCTTGCCTGAGGAAATTGTTTAAAGATAGTTCAGAAAAAGTGCGAGCTGAAATAATTACACACTTTTATGGACTTACTGAGGTCAACTTCGATCAAAATGATTACATGTTATAATATCAAGTCTGGTCATGCTGTTTTAAGAATGGGGAAAGTCCCACCACAACTAAATATATGTCATCAACTTTTAATTTGTTTTAATTTATAACTTATATATATAATATTAGCTGTTGATTACATCGTTGTGTCAAGATAATTGAGCCTGAAGAGATACATGGAAAATTCTTCCATTCGCTGGTAGTGCTTGGATGCGATTCCAAGTGGACCGTGAGACTTGCCTCAATCAACTTCCACAAACAATTTTCCATGACACTGGTTAGCTGATAAGATAATGTCATTTTATTTCATTCTTACATTCTCTGGAGATCCTTGGATCGTTCACTTTGAAATACTGGGTGATCAGAAATACCAGAAAGCAACTCCCTGTTTTATAATATTTCGTCATCGTCATCGTCATCGTCATCATCATCATCATCATCAGCATCATCATCATCAGCATCATCATCAGCAGCATCATCATCAGCATCATCAGCAGCAGCAGCATCATCATCATCATCAGCATCAGCAGCATCATCAGCATCATCATCATCATCAGCATCATCAGCATCAGCATCAGCATCATCAGCATCATCATCATCATCATCATCATCAGCTCATCATCATCATCATCATCATCATCATCATCATCATCAGCATCAGCATCATCATCATCATCATCATCATCATCATCATCATCATCAATCATCATCATCATCATCATCATCATCATCATCATCATCATCATCATCATCAATCATCATCATCATCATCATCATCAGCATCATCATCATCATCATCATCATCATCATCATCATCATCATCATCATCAATCATCATCATCATCATCATATCATCATCATCATCATCATCTCATCATCATCATCATCATCATCATCATCATCATCACATCATCATCATCATCATCATCATCATCATCATCATCATCACATCATCATCAT
>JAJTWR010000260.1:595000-685000 GCA_021613335.1 Whitmania pigra
ACAGTCACTAATTAATTTAATAAGTCTATGAAGCATTTAGGGATGTTTTGGTAAAGAATAAAGATTACATGCTATTTATATAATAAATTTATTTTTTGTTTTTTTTTCAACAAAAAGGGGGCCACAAATGACTTCTAACTCAAATTGTAATCAATTGATTCATAGATATACATTGACACAGATAAAGCTTGAAGTTTGGCTTTAGACTCCAAAAAGGTCACCAGGCGTTTTATGAAGGTTGGCCTGAAATTTGGATAGAAGCAATAAAAGGTCGTCTCTTATTTAAAGGTTTGCTCTCTCCCTTGGAAAAAGCTGAAATGGCGTCCCTGTAAAATCATGGAATGGTTTTCGTGAAATGAATAATTTATTTAAAGATAACAATTGAATTGCTAACTACAGTATTGATTACTGAATACATTGATTTAATTTAATTAAGTGATACTAGGTAATATTATTAAATATGGCAATGTATTGGAACAACTATCAATTGGTATTGCAATTAAAGATGTCAAAAAGCTATCATAAGATTATATTTTTTTAGTTATTGCTTTAAAGTTTATTAAAGAATTATAATATTATTACATATTATAATTTATTATGTAAGGGAATTATTATGATTTGGTCTAGCTCACTGAAATTCATTGTAATGAATTAAAGCCTAAGCTTAATTGCTTATCTTTTATCATTTATTTTAAAATAGTGTTAATAACCTTCCTTGCTTATTATACTTCTTTGCATGCATCATCTTATAATACATCAATTTTGAATGTCATAGTCATGGTTGTCAGTGAGATTTTTGAAAATCCAGATCACCCGACCGAAAAAACAAGAAAAGCCCAGATCACATTAAACCAGCTTTTATTGTCAATTATTATCATTTTTAAAACTATTTATGTTATTATACATAGCCGTGGGTTCCTAATTAAATAAAGATCAGATTATTGATGAAACAAGTCAAACATAATTTTATTTTAATTCAAAATTTCAACAGAGTCAGTATTAGAAATTGCATCATCACAAATATCAGAATCAAATATAGATTAGACCAATAATGAAATAATATTTAAGAATAGGCATAAATTAGTTTTAATTCAGAAATTCTACAGAGTCAGATTCTACACAATCACAAGCAAATCATAAGCAAATTGAATTTGAGTCTTGGACATTGTTTCCTATTGTTGTCATATCTCTGCCAGCAACGTCCTTGCGTCACATCATCAACCAAACTCTTGCCAGGAATGAACTGGAAACAACTATCATTAAATGCTTGATTGTTGCACAGCTTAGCTTTCTAGCTATAAAAAAAAGTGGAAAAACACTGATAGCAACTGGAGTACCTGCGTCACTGTCATCCTTCATCGTAAAAATCGCGGAAAAAAAGGAAGTCGTTAGTGATGAAAGTTCTTTATTGCAGAGATAAACCAAAGAACCTTATAGAATGTTAGTTTTATTCCAAAAATTATTTTTTCCAAAAAACCCAGATTTCCAAACAAAAACCCTGGAAGCCCAGATTGGGTCCAAACTTTTCACAAAAGCCATGATCTTGGCTTAAAACCCCAACACTGGCAACCCTGGTCACTACATTTCATTCTCGTGAACCTTGGGAAAAATGCCAATTATTTTCTAGCTTTTTGCATTTATTGCCTAGGGGCTCTCAGGATTTTTTCACTAATTTATTACAAAGATTTCATGACCTGTCGAATGTGCTTCATATATCTAGTCATTCTCCCGCAGGGGAAGGTGGGACAAAATGAGAAATCTCTACAAAAACACTTTTTCAGAGCGTAAATTCATTAATGTAACGATTGCATTTGAAAAGATGATCCCATAGCCAACAATTATATACATCTTCGTCTCACAACATAACATTTAATTATAGTAGTTTACGGAGTTTAAAGTATGTGTAACAAACCTATTTTAATCAAGTTTCCAAATTTAGATAGTTGCATTTTAAATATTTTCACCAAATATGAATATATTGTCTCTCTATCAGGCTTATTCCAATAATTAATTACTCTGGTGCTGAAGTAATTATTTTTGAGAGTGCCCTTCCTGTAAAGCTTACATACATGCTCTCTTCTGGAACTGCTTTTGATGGCCTCAAAGTTGTGTTTGGGTTTTCAATTATCTCTTCCTGTTAAAATTTTGAACATTTCTAGGAGAACTCTACTTGTCCTAATTTCTAGATTCATGAGTTTACATCTTAATCTCTCTCCGTAATTCAAATTTCCTAGACCCTGAATCATCCTAGTTCTATTCTGCGCCATTTCCAAAGTTTCGATATCCTCCTTCAAGTGGGGATTCCATACTCGTATGCAATATTCCTAATGGGGTCTCAACAATGCTTTGAACAGCCTAAACATGAGGCTTTTCTGTCTGCTGACCACTGTTCTCTCAATCATACCTAACACCCCGTTGTCTCACTTAATTAGAGAGAAATTGGCAAGCTTCTACCAACCAGAAAACCCTTTTTTTTCTTATAAAATATTTCTGGGCCTTCACCGACCGACTGACGGGGCCACCAGTTTCTTGGTCTTAGTTAACGTGTCCTTTTATGGACGTGACTTGGGCTGCACCAAATATTGTTTACTCTTCCATTTTTGAGAATAAACAGCCAAAATCAAATTTGGGCAAAGATTATCGAAATCAAAAATTACCAACGCAGCGCAGTCACGGCAGCATTAAATTGCGAATAAATTGAGCTTTAAATGGACTGCAAATTTTATAAGAAATATGTTGAACATATTTTGTTTATGTTGAACTACACTTTAAACCTCTTTTCATTTTAAAAATAAATATATAATATAAAAAAATAACTTAAATTAAAAGTAACACTTTTGAATGAGAGTCGTTTGTGTGACAAAATATTACTTAGTCATTTGTAAAAATATAAATATTTGTATTGCAGTATTTATTAAATATTACAACAACATAGAACCAAAATTCTGGTAATAATTTGACTAGTTTAACTGTAATAATAAAACACCATTATTATACTTAACAAATATCATAAAAATTTGTAAATGAAACAGTTTACTAAAAACCATCAAACAAAATTTAGCTGGAATAATTAAAAGTGACCTGGTGCCTATGGTAGCATCTCCAGTGCCGAGAGTACCGGCTTTTGACAGACGGGGATTTTTGATAGAATATGGGTGTGGTTGACTCATCAAACCAATTTTACGATGGAGCTATTATGTTATCGGCAATATCTGACATTATCGGTTTGCCTGTCGATCAGGTAAATTCAGACATTTAAATTTGTTTTCTTTCAGATCTATTCGGAATATGCATGCCTTTTCAAGTCTAATTTACTTTAACAAGACTTATCAAAATTGGACACTTTTTTGTGTAACGACGTTAAATTTATTTCGATGTCACATAACTGATTATATGATGAGGAAAATATTTAAAGGGTCTTCATCTTAATTGTCCTGATGCATTAGTTTTGTTGAAAATTATAAATTTTCTGATTAAGGTAAACTTTCTGGCCTGTCAGTTTTTTGTCATACTGTTTGGGCCATTCTTCAGGAAATACCTCAATACTCATAAAGTATCTCCAAAAACAAATCATGTCGTGGAAATATTTATTGGATCAATGCTTGCTTATTTCTGTTTTGGAAGGTTATCTAATGCGCACTACCCTAAAGATATTTTAACTTTTAAAAATAACTTCACCAATGTTACTCACAGGCAAATCATTCATATCTTTGTGCAAAGTATTTTGTGCCTTGTACTCATGAAAAGCCTGAGACCAGGTTTGATGGAAAAGGTGGTTCTGGTAACTGCTATGGCATACTTGTGTGTTGGTCATGCATACAGATTAATATATGACTATGGTGGATATACTCTTGATGTTACGGGGTATGTTATTAAAATTTTAAGCTTTACCAAAGGTGATTATCTAAATTGTCTTGATTTTATTTGGCAGACCTATGATGTTGAACACTCAAAAGTTGAGCAGTCTTGCTTTTGGGATTAAGGATGGTTATGACCTGAAGAATGGCAAAAAGATGTCGGATAATCTTCAATCAAAAGTCATAAGGTTGTGATATTGATCATCTCTTGCATAATACAATTTTTTTTTAATACATGTTTAATTGTATATGGGGCCATCCATAAAGTATGTCATGCTTGAGGGGGATGGGGTCTAAGTAATTGTGACATCACACAAATTAAAAGTCTGGAAATTATGATTTGATATAAAAAATTTGCTTTTAATCATGAAGGGTGGTCATTATTTTGTTAAAAGCTTTGCTTTAGTGACTTAATCCTTTATTACCCAGTATTTTGAAAAGTTCTTGAATTGCAATTGATGGAGAAATTATAATGTGTTTTATGTAATTGTCACTAAATTTATTGTTCAATAATGTTACAAATTTAAAAATTAAATGTAACTAAATATAATGTTTTTAGTTAAGTACGTTTTAGATTTCGGTTGAATCAGTTGCTAAATTTTTAGATTGGGCATCTGACACTTTTAAGGGAGTCTGAGGTTTGTGACATGCAGTAGGCGGAGCTTAATATGGTCTAAAATAGTGTGACTGGATGACCCCCATGTGTCTACCATTTCAACTTGTTGCATATTGAAATATATTACTGAAATCTCTTGCAGAATTCCTTTCTCGAAAATACCTACTTTATTATTTACTTTTAATAGAATTATAAACTTTAACTTAATGGAGGTATTAGTGGACATACTGATGTGTGTTCATATGTGATGCGGTAGTTCATATGATGACATTTTGTTCCTGACCTCACAATGATGTTAATATTAACAATTGAAACTGATATAACATGAACATTATCCTTGCACTAAAACGTTTCTTCCTTGTAGGAAGTTTCCGAGTCTACTTGAATTTGCAAGCTATATGTTGTCCTTCCATGGTCTGCTTTGTGGACCCTTTTGTTTTTACACTGATTACATTGCGTTTATCGAAGGAAAGAATTTTGCAAGTGATGAAAAACAAGTCAATGTCCGTTAAGTGAATTTTGTTTAGCAGTTGTGATTGCCTCTTCTTGAAGGGTAAAGGCATTAATTTCAGGGGAACATATATCGCAATGACAAAGAGAAGATCAGAGCAATGAATCCTTCACCTTATGTGAACTTTCTTTCAAATTTTGTTGATGTAACTTAACATTAAACTGATCTCTCTTTCATTTCAGAAAGCTTTATTTAGCAGGCTATCATTGGCAACAATTTTTGGTCTATCAACAATTTTGGTGGCTCCTCATTATTCACTCAAACTCATAAAAGGTGCATAGCTTTGTGTTACTGATATTTAACGTTTTCTCATGGTAATAATACCCACAACGTAAACAAGTCAACTTGATATTGACTATGTCTACTTTAAATGTTTTGGAGGCATTTGATGATCTTGAATTATTCTTATCTGCTTGTTGATAATTTTCAGAACCAGGTTTTCAGAACCACAGCTTCCTCTATAAAATGTACCTTATTATAATGGTCACATCTATCCAGAGACAGAGGTACTATTTTGCCTGGAAGTTAGGTAGTTCATATGATGACATTTTTCTTTAGCTGTGACTCCATCATCAATTTGGAATCTGATTCTCTCAGGAGAAGCAGGCAACATATCTGCAGGAATGGGTTACAACACAAAGAGCAAGGATTGGGACCTCATCGACAATGTTAACATTTGGAAAGTTGAGGTTCTGTGTTTTCTTTGTTGAAGCTGATGAATAATTTGGCTTTTAAAATAGTCCACAATCTAGTTGCTGCCAATCATAATGACATCATATCAGTAATGTAATTTGAAACGCTTGCGATGGTGATTAAATAATTCATTCTATCATTAAGCGATCCTATGACTGCTTGCATCTGCTGATTTCTATTTTTAAAATTATTTTTTTCATGTGCCTTATTTTAATTATTATTTGTTTGGTTATCTTGTGATAACACCTGTAATGATGCAATAATGTTAAATTATGATCGTACATTTTAAAAACAGTTCTCGACCAGTTTAAAGGTGTTGGTGGACAATTGGAATATTTCTACGACATATTGGCTGAGATACGTCATATACGAACGCGTCAGGAACATAGTCCCGGTTTTTCTGTTCAGTGCTTTCTGGCACGGCTTCTATCCTGGTTACTATATCACTTTCTGCACAGGGGGGTTGTTCATCTTCATGTCTCGATTGGTTAGTTTACTCGAGATTTTTTAATGAAGTTTTAATTTTTGCAAAGTGATGTTAAAAACTGAGAAACTTAGAATGTGTGATGGAGAGCTTTCCTGCCATTACATTTGAATATCTATGTAGTGACAGAAGTATTATCTTTGCTCTGGCAATGATGTTGTGCAGGTGAGGGGAAACATCAGACCATGGTTTCAAAGTTCAAAGATCAAGAGTTATGCATATGACACGTTGACCCTAACAATCACTAGGGTGGCTGTTGCTTATCTAAGCTTCCCATTTCTGGTGCTTGAAATTTGGCCTACAATTTTTATATACAAGTGAGTTCTCTTAGTCATTATAAGATATTTTCAATGGTTAAGTTTAATGCTCCTCAATATGCTTGGTTGAATGGATTTGTATACAAAAATCTGCTAATAACTTTTGATCAAAATAAACAATTGGATATATTGTTGTTTTGCCACACTGCTAATTAAAAATGTGTGCAATTGTTAATCCTAATTTAATTCCTTTCCAGAAATGTCTTCTTCTTCCTCCACATAGGATCTGCAATGCTGAGTTTTATCATTATCGTTCTCAGAAGTGTTCTTGCAACTCCAAAAACCTCATGAAGCTCATCCTCTGCTGCTGACAACCTAGCAAATGATTCTATTAATACCTATTGTAGACAGCTGAATATTATTATTTATTTGGCATTTTTCTTAACTAGGGTTGTATTTCTACCTCTAGATCTAATTTATTTCCTACTTCGTTCCTTTACTTTTAATTCCATCTTTCCAGTGAGATGGGGATAGGTGGAATAATTGTTGTGAAGCGTGGCAAACATGAACATAGTGCTCACAGTGTGAATAACAAATTAATTTGCTTAGAATTTAGGAAATAGAATCTCCCATTGCATGGAAGGGGCAGATTGCTAGCCATGATTTGGCAATTTTTACTCAGAAATTTTCCCAACTTTTAAGCTAGCAACTTTATATTTATTTTTGTAAATATGTTTGCTGTAGATCACACTCCAGAAACAGATAAGCATTTTTGTAGAATTTTTGGTGCCTTGTCCTTTAATGTTTTCAATCAGGTGTGCTACAAAACTCAGATCAGCAAGCATTTTCCACCATGACTTTTTAATTACAGCAATTATATGTTTTTAGCATTTGTCTTCGAGTGGATTTGTTATGCATTATTTGAGGTTGACGAATGGCATCAACAACCAAAGTCTAGACGATAGACGAAGGCATCATTTGTATTTTAAGCAAATCTGTTTAGTTCACTTGTCAAAACCAATGGACTTTAAGATTTCTGGTTCTTGTAAGGATTTAAGAATCATTAACAACATATTACTTGGATGGAAAGTATTGTGAGAAACATAACTAGTGGCATAATTTACTTGACATATCCTTCTGTTAAAGAAAAACCTTTCTTCAATTATTTGTCAGTCGTTGTGAAAAAAATATGTGGAAAACTTACCAAAGGCTCAAGCTCTTTTTTGTCCACAAGGTTGAATTCACACACAAAATAATAGAAATGCTTGTAGCAAGTGTTAACATGGGGCTCCTGAAATTGCCATTGCATCAGCTCAACAGTGAAGTTAAGACTACTAAAGATCATGTTGCTGCTTTGTCAAGCAATTGACAACAGAAACTTGTTAACTGTGTTATACTCACCGCTCCTATCTCATGTAGTTTATCAAAATGGTGGATGTAGATGTGAACGAATACCCTGAATAATCTGGTCATGATCTTTTTAACACTTGAAATGTAATTCTTGGGGAAAGCTTTACCTGAAAATTAAATCTCTAGTTGATTTGCTGTCTTAGACGCCCATCATTTATGACTGCTTGGCGTTCACTAACCAACTTCAACAGGGAATAACTCCTCATTATTTATTTGACTCTCTACCCATTCCATTAACAATTCTACATACTTTGGTGCTGGGAGCCTTGTGGGCTTTTTGTATTTCATCCCATCGCACCAATGGTACTCGTACCTGAGAAAGATATATTGGTACTTTTACAGTGCTAAATAATGTCCCATCTACAGTTACTAAATAAAAATGTTTTTGGAATCTTAGAAACATCTGTCATGAAGAGTAACTCACTTTGGACCACCAGACATGAGTGGACAACTCTCCTCTGAGCAAAAATCTGATATCACTCCATATACCACATTTATTCGATTGAAAAAGTCAACAACTGGGAATCAAACAAAATTGTTTACTAGTTCTTCAAAATGCAACAATAACAATGGTTATAACCATGGACAGCAATCCAGTCCTCAAGTTCTTCACCTTGTGGGAGTTTGACAACTTGTTTTAAATCTAAACCTGATTGAAGAGACGCATTTGCACGTCTATGTAGGTCATACCTTAAGGTACCTTCCTTGTAAGCATTTTTCTTCCCAGATCTAAATGTCTAGGAACAAAAATAAATGTTCTTTAACTAGATGGGGGTTATCGTTCCATCATCACTCAATTTAAACCAACTTTATCTCTTGAGAAAAATGATGAGAACCCACTGGCCATCGTCTGAGAAATAATAAAGTTTATTTATCGCGCGCAAATTTACACTTTTTGTTTTCACAAACCGGCAGGCCCACGCTTATTTATTTAGGTTCGTAACAAAAATCGGTGTTGTAACTTTTTTAAGAGATCCTTAACAATACCTTGTGACAAATATCTGACTAAGCTTTCGAAATTTCGCTGATTCCCCGAACTAGTAATTCAACTCGCCCACACTTCTATTTCTGGAAAGCCGGAATCAAGACTTCTGTTTACGATCGTGTGGAAATGTACACAATGATGAATAAAATCTTATGGTTATCCTCCCATGGTCTGCTGAACAATACATTTTCTAAAGAGAATTTCAAAGTATCATTGCAAAATCCAGTAGTTGTACACAACATTATATGTGTACATTCAATACTTTAAGGGTTCATGTTCAAGTGAAAAATAAATGGATTCAAGTGGTGTGTTTTGCAACCTCTCACCCGCCAAAAATGATTTCAAGATAAACATCTTCACATTTAAGTTGTAAGTCTGACCCAGCTAATGATGAGCTAACAGGGATAACAGAGATAAAAGTCAACAAATGTCATTCATTAATTTCAAATTACTGAAAATAGAAGATAATGGCGTGCGATTCGAATTTTCAGATTATTTTATTATTATCTGGGAATTGAAACTAATTTTGTCGTATTTGCGTGATTCGATGGGACAGGATCATCTAGGCCAGTGGTAGTGGCGCAACCAGCGAAAAAATTCAAGTTTAGAAAATGGACGAAAGCCCGACAGAATATTATTATTATGAGTTTCAAACCAGTTAAAGCAAATGTAAAAAAAAAGTTTATGATATGTTTAAAATTGTAATATGACAAGATTGATATCTTAAACACTTCACTTATTCTAAATTATGTACAAAGTTAAGATCCTAAACAGTCTAAAACAATTTTGAAATGTTGTAGTCTAAATTACATTTTGATGTGTTTGCAGTTACAAAATAATTTTTCGATCGGTCTGTGAAAATCTGTTCACCATTTCATCTACTGGAAGAAGTGCAGTAGTTGTTTTGTTCGCAGATATTCTCAATAAACTTTACAAACGACAGACAGACATAGTCGTCCTGAGATGACTTTTAATAAGGCGAAGTTTAGAAAATGCCCTTTCTGCATCTGATGACGTAACTGGCAAAGTATGAGCAACATCGAACATATAATGCAACTCGGGCTGAATGCTTGTGGCACAGAAAAGATCTTGCAGTTCGATACATGCATTGTGTTCAGACTGATCAGCACTTAAATTTGTCGATGTGAATTGGAGCTGTCTTTGCACAGTTTCAGCATCTTTTCCATGAAAGTTGCAGAATTCCGAAAGCTCGGGAGTCATTGTGCCATTCTGCAAAGCATCAAGAGCAGCCAAGGCAGGGTTGTCAAAACGACCAGTTATCTGATGATTTACCAGATCAAGAATTTCATAATATTCCTCGAGCTTGAGTTGAGCTGTTTTCTATCAGATTTGGAAAAATTGCAGGGTCCCTCCTATTAGGCCTGGGGGGCGCATCCTTACCAGCCCCGAATGCAAGACGCAACCGCAATGGCTGTCCATGCAATCTCTCATCATCTTTAAAATATCTTTATTCACCTGCTGCACTCCAGCTACATCCATCCCACCGCACTTCAACCACCACTAAATCCCAGACCACCAGGATGAATGAAATTGCCGAACACGTTTACGCTCGTGTATAGGTATGATTCTTTCAGTATTCGTATTCATCGTCATCATCATCTATTATCGTTATGTTAATGTTAACAAAACTGTAAAATAATTGAATTTTAAAAGGTTTTGCAACATATTTCATTCCATTCTCATTAAATTCTTCCCAACGATTGCTCCTTCTAGTATAAATCAGAGACATGCTTAGTTATAGTGATTAATTAAGTTTTGTTTTTTTTTATTAAAATTGAAATAAGTGATACATTAAAGTTTTCCAAAATCAATTAAAAATCAACAGATAACTTGGAGCATGAAGTATTTTGATAAAGAGATTTTGAATTTTCAATGACATTATTTTTCATCTCTTTATCATTTTCTGCAAACATTGGTGGAAGATGCACTTTCTGTTCAAAGAAAAATTAAATTTGTAATAAGAAATCAACATTCAAGTAATAAAGCAAAATATAAAAAATCTAAATTGGGAGTACAAGTTTCAGAAGATTTACAAAATAACAATCTACAATTGCTTGTAGTGAAAGATGGTTTCAATATATTAAATAGACATAGATTTAATATACAATAAAAGAACAGTTAGGTTTAAAGCACTACTTCCAAATTTAACAACCAAGTGGTGAAACAAGCAATCATGAAACACCTGAGCAAGTAGGGCTCATCAAAATCAAACAAAGTCTGCTACACTTTTTAACAAGGTCTCACCTCAACTACAAACCGCCTCCTTTTGATTTTAAATGCAAGATCAGAAACGTCAACATCAGGATTTACCATGGAGTTTAACTTTGGCAACTTCACAACATGAAATAAGCCTATGAATTGTTGAGTTATACAACATCAGTTACATCAATCTAATGGCTTTCCACTAATTTACAACTAAATTAATGTAAACTTCAAGGTTCAAAAAGATATGGTAGATATGCGGTTACATTAAATTTTTTTAATACATGGGCACATATCAACATTACCACTGTATTCCTTCCACATATCTTGTTTCTCCAGTGGAGTAGCAGCAAGTGATTCAAGTCTGAAAATGGCATCACATTCCTTTGCTATTTCATCAATTGTGGAAAAATCCTGTTGGCATTCCATTTGTATCAAAAATACTTACAAAATATTTGGTCAATTACTTGAACTTCATGAAGAACTAATTATAATTAAGAATAGTAGCCAACCTTAAATAAATGACTTGGTACGGTTATAAAAGCAGCAGAAAAGCTCCTTCTTATGATGTTCTTAAGGGACAAGAAGAATCTATTCAAATGCAACACAAACTCAGAGTTGTTTGAAGCAAAATTCCACTGTGGAGAACCAATTGAGTGAATTCCTGAAGCAAAGACAAAGTCAGCTAATAGATCTTGCAAAGAAGAAGCTCACCATAAATTAAGTCCATAAATGTAACTAAATGATTTGATAATTATATTGTACTACCTAATCTTAAAATAGTATCGGGTCTCTTTTCACTCTTGGTTGGCAATTTGTGAGAAGATATACAGTCACTAACATCCTTAAGCAATTCCTGGAACGGTGTTGATGCATTGAAAGATGAACTGCAGGACAGATTGGTTTTAAAGTTGAACTCAAAATTGCTGAAAGAATGGAGAATTGGGCACAACACAATCCAAACCTTGAATCAATGTTCAATGTGAGCGATTTGTCATCAAACATCACTTTCTTAGATTTCAGCAATTTTTCTTCGTCCATTTTTTTGGACATGTCAAAACTGTGACTATACTCACAAACATCATCAGCCTACCAAATCAACAAATTTTGTAATTTGATAACGAAGAACTTACAAACTTCAATGTACCTCTAAATGCATATCCTTGTACCTCCAAGCTATTTTCAGATCATCAGAATTTAAATTTGTTGGCTTTTGACTGCTTGCAGTATTTGATACCCCTGGAAGATCCTAATAAGTATTTTGATATTCATGTAAAACAATTAAAGTGATTTAATTCTTTCGTTGCACTTAGATCCAAAATTCAAACGTAAAAAACCAATGCAACATACATTGATGATGTTTTCAGCTGCAGAATCCAAACTTGAAACATAAACAGTATGTTCAGACATAACACCTTCTGCCAGGAAACACTTCAAGAGAAAATCACTGTATACATGTCCAACATCTTCCTCTACAAATTGAATATTATTGTTGTGTTAAAAGCACTTTTGCAAACGTGTTTATTTTTTGTTAATATGATAAGTACTTTCTAAATTTTAAAGTGTCTGACGTGCTGTCATGTTGTAAAACAGTAATTTTAAGAGCATTTATTCTATGTTCTTCTATTCTAAGTTTGTAAACAGAAGAGCAATCCAACAAATTACACTTATCATATATTGTAAAAGTATTCTATATAACAAATCATTTTTGTGTAAAAGGATAAGCGGTTCAAATGTCCTCACTGAAACGTTTCAAAGAGTAAATCACCCACCGATAAGTATAATGCTACCCACAGCTATTCCACCACCAAGCAAATTATCTAAGCTTGAAACTCCGCTGGATGTTAGAAGTAAGTTAGAAGGTGCTAAAATTCTCGTCCCTTTAATTCCAAATGGTTTATTTTTTCGTCTGTTTTGAAAACTCGTCGCCATCACCAATATAAACACAAACAATGTTCTCCGAGTGAAATTATGTGAATAGGTAAGCACATGAACGCGATTATCCAAAGATACAATAGAATATTTTAAGCAATTACAAAACAAAAGACCAAAACAAATTAATTGAATAATACGACATTTGCACTTTTTTCAAGCAATGTCAAATTTATCTAAATCACCAGCCTCCATAACGTTCCACCTCAATGACAAATTACTGGCGATTACGGAAACGCAGTTAAATGGCTAGACCACTCAAATAGTCTATATTTAATTCAATTATTTTGCGATAATGTTTCTCTTGAATACTTTTGTTCTGCATTCCCAATATTCACTTGAAAATCACTCAAATTCTGTACAGTGGGCAAAACGGGTGAAGAGAATTGCCAGTTCGTGGAAGAGGTGCTGTGAGGTACGTACAGGGGCGTGGTAGTCTGCGAGGAGCCTATCCCAATCTGAGAAGAACTTGGATTAGGATTAAGCCAGGGTGTCTTTTCCGGCTTCATTAAGTCAGAATGAAGGGTGTAGTTAGAACGCATCCAATCATCTTTAAATATCTGAACATTGAGAACTGAAATCAAATTGGAGAGCCTGTGGTAAACGTGCGCTAGAACCATCTGCTCATCTGCATCTCTTCTCACTCTCACATGTACAGAACCAACCTTCAAATCATTTCAAAATAAATTACTGCATGGAAAGGATATTTTGAAAATTTTACTTGCAAACCATTTTTCCAAATGCCACCGTCCAAAAGTGCTCATGCCTGAATTCCAGTACACCATCAAGAGTTGAAGCTTCTCTCAGGCATTTGTCCAACTGACCAATAAGATGAGAAGGAGTTGTCTATAAAAGCAGATTTATTCAAATTAGGCAATGAAATTCTTGCTTCTCGAGACTTTTACAACTACTACATCTTAAGGAATAAACAACCTGCAGTAAGATTTTTCCAGTGTATGCACTCATTGGAAACATAGTTCCGCATGTCATTAGAGCTATCCAGATGGCCACCCAAGTGTCAACGGCATGATAAGAACTGAAATGAACTTTTTAAATGTATGGTAGTAAGTTCATCGTTGTCTAAAACAAAAAGAACAAAGTGTTACAAGTGTTGCTATCAGCGCTTTGATTAAGTGTTACTTGTTGTGATTTGTTAATTACTTTATTACTTCACTAAGTATTTCAAAACTTTCAATACATCAGAGTAAATTCATCATGAAGGCCTTGGTTAATTGAATTAAAAACTAACTAGACATCAATAAAGAAGTGAGTCACAACAAGTGCTGAACCACCAGCGAGAGAGAGCAAAGCAAATGGATTTATTCGAGGCAGGAGCACTTTTGACAGCCCAGGGATGACGTGACACAAACTGAAATTAGATGAATGTTCAAGTTATAGTTAATTGTAAGGGAATGGAAAGTTTATAATTCAAAATAAATATACATAAATATTTTTTAAATAAATAAACTGTTTTTGAACACTGCTAGTGGTATGTTATTACAGGTTGAGAATCTTGATAAATAAATAAATAAGGAATAAAATCATACCTCTCACTCATGTCAGAAACATGTTCTTGGAGCCAGCTGCTACTGGAAGCATCAATCACGTGATTGAATGCTGTGTTCTCAACCCCGTACACCACAAACAGGTGGAAAAGAAGAGCAAGCATGGTTCCCATCAGCAGACGTCCACTGTTGAAACAATTTATGAATGAATCTAATGAAGATTGAAATCCAAACGCCAATGATTTAACTCACGTATGCACATCAGGCTGCTCTATTATCCTCTCGACACTGCAAGAACAATTTGTTGACAAAGACTGGCTTGCATTCAATATTAACTAAAGCACTAATCAATGATTATTTTAATAAAATGTAGGTCATCAATTTAATGGAACAATTTAATGTTTGTACATTATCAACTGTCTCAATTAGCACAAACCTCTCTTTCATAATAAAAAATGACCCCAACTGTGCTAAGACAGTACTTGCAAATACAAAGAGGACCTCAAAACGTTCAAATCTGAAAAGCAATGGATTATTTAAGTTCATACAAAAACTGCATTGAACCTGCCTTAGTGACTTAAGTTGATTAATAAGTTGTTCCTATTTTAGTCAATTACAACCCAGATCAAATGATATCAATAAGAGCCACTTTGAAGTTAACAAACTTAGGAAACTTATTGTTAAAACATTTACAAACCCAAATGCATAAGCAGAAGATTGAGGCTGTTGCTTCACCCATAGTGTGACTAGACAGGTTAACATGCTAGAAAAAAATATTAGCTTCTGAGTAAAGATTAATTTCATCTAGTTAAAAATATATATGCTATTTAATCATATGTCTGCTTTTATGAACATACGTTCAATTAATTTAAGAAAATACCTGAACAAATCAAAGATTGTCAGATATGAATAGGCCATTAGAGCTGAAATGAAAGTAACATTACTTAACCAGTAGGAATTTCAATATCCTGATAAAACAATCTCATAATATTCTCTCAAGCTAATAGAATCATTTAGTTATAATATCTCACCCATGCTATTGGTGGAGTGGCACCATAAGAACAAGATTGCAGTGCACACAACATTAGCGATCGATGAAATGAGAATCTTCTTGGCCTTAAATGAAATGTAGAAAAATGAGTGAAATCTATTCAGATCATTGGCTTACATAGAAAGTTTCAAAGCTATGTTATGATAATCTTTGTAAGTATTTTAAGAAAAATATGGACAGCTTTAAGAATCACAACAACTTCATACCAATTTCTCCTTATATAAATTGTTGATTATATTTTTCAATGACAGAAAATTTGACTGACTTCCCCTAAAAATGGGCTGCACAGTTCCCTGCTAATTACAAGAAGAGACATACGTTGAATTCTATGATAATAAATAAATTGGTAATATGCTTCAATAGTTTCATAATATTAAATACAAAATGTAAATTAAAAGAGGAGAAATTCATGATATTCATCACTATTTAACTCAATGTTTTTCGTAAAAGATAACACTTACTTTGGCTTATATCATATAACATAATATGCCATTCATATAAAATCAAATGTTAAATCTTACAATGATATCAGGCACTTCCACAGTAGTTGAGCCAAGCATAACAAAACCGATATCACCCAAAAGCAAATTAAAAAAAGTTCGATCGCTGTAAATAAACACAGGTTGTGGCAGAAGTCTATGATGTATTTGTTTAACCTGTACAGAATAATTTCAAAATTTAAAATTTATTTTTGAAATTAATACAAACATATTAACTTAGCAATTAATATTATTCAACATATTGTATGACCTAGACCCGACTAATTTATTTTGCTCAGTCGTTTTCAAAAAAAATTACTCCAGCGTTTTACCAATCAAACTTCGGTGGCTAATATGCACGGAAGTCCTGACACAAATGTTTGAGCTACCAGTTGAGATTCAAAAGTTCTTACGTGAGAACCCTCTACTGGTGTTTCTCACAGACAACAAATGGCTCTGCGTTTCAGCATATCTAATAAGGTTAATCATGCACCCTAATAATTTCAATTTTTGAATACAGTTGTCAAACTGGTCACTTCTGCAATTTGTACGCCAAGATGATAGTTTAAAGTCGGAAATGGACTGTTCGAGAATCGGTTGTATAGAGCAGGGGCACTCAAACTTTTTTGGCCGGGGTCCACATTACGTAATTTTCAGATAGGTGGCGGTCCACAAGGGTCAAAGCCATGCGGACCGGGGGGAGGGGGGGGGGTGAAGTAAAAAGTAATGAATTAATATTAAAATGCTGTCAGACTTTTTATTTAGTGTGATGCATGGAACTGCTTGTCCTTCATGACTTCTATGATATTTGGAGAATAGCTAGTAATTGCAATTCTCAAACAATTTCCAAGATGTACATCAGTTAATTGACTTCGATTTTTAGACTTGATAATGTTCATAGTTGAAAATGATGATTCACAGGTGTAAGTTGATCCAAATATTGTCAGAACTGATAAAGCCAATTTCTTGGAGCAAGGGTATTGACCCTCAATTACAAACTTAGACCAGAATTCAGCAATAGTAACTTCTTCAAATTTCATTTTTAGGGCATCATCGCTCTGCACATCAATAGTTTCCCGCTGAAGTGATGCTCTGTTAATGCCTAATGAATTTTCAGCTTCCATTGTCCAATGGACCATTTGGATGAACTGAGAATGGGTTTCTTAGAATTAATTAACAAAATTGTATATTTCTAAAAAAATTTAAATTTATTAACTTTTTAAATTTTTAAACTTATTTTTTTGGAAATAATTGGAGGTCCACTTAAAAGCTATCGTCCGGATTGTGGACCGCTGTCCGCAGTTTGAGTACCCCTGGTATAGAGGTTGCTTCATTAGCTTTGCATGCTGTGACATACAACTGAGAAACTGCAGCACCGAAAACTTTAGTAACTGGTGAGAACCCCCCCAATCCGCCACTGTATTTTTTGGCCCAGAGTACGGTTAAAAATAAACCATATTATAAAAATAAATCGAAATCGTTAATAGATTTTCTAGAAATTTGTTTATATTAACTTTTCGAGTGAATATATGAAAATGATAATATTAATGCGATCAACGCAGAGCTTAAACAGAAAAAAAACAAATTGTAAAAAGTTTTGTATTTTTAGATTTTCGACCCTAAATCTCCGCTGCGGTTGCTGGCTAAGTAGGCCGCCGATTCCAGACCAGTTGGGAGGTTTCACCGCTAAACAAATTGAGCGCCGATTTTAACACCATCTATTCAAGTCACATTTCTTCCTCTCTTATCACACATGCCCGATAATCTTCTGATTCTAAGAAATTCTAAAATTAACACAAACTGAAAATCTGATGACCAAACTACAACTGTTTTAGTCTGCCAAAAGTAAATCACTAATAAATCAAATATTGATTGCATTGCTGATGGAGGACACCAGCTCATTTTCAGCACAACAAATTTGCCTCAAGTTAATTCTAATCAGGAGAAAAATTGTGTGATTCAACCATCAACCCATGAACCATTCACCCATACACTCATTGCAACATTTTATTTACCCCTTTAAAGTCCATTATTTGTACTACCACATAAGCTTGAAAGAAATCACTAAATTTAAAACCAAGCTACAAATGAAATTTGAATATGTAATTAATCAACTCTTAATTTCATATTAATTAATAATGTGAAATCTCATTCCTTTCATTTCATCAATTGTTCAAGAAATGTCAACTGAAATTCTGAAAATCTGTTGGTGTTGTTTTAGGTTCAGTGGGTTATTTACAATGTACAGAACTGTCAGAATCTTTTAAAACCTACAAATCATAAAAGACAGAAATTAATTCTTTTCAAAATTTCCAA
This sequence comes from Whitmania pigra, assembly GCA_021613335.1. Classification (NCBI taxonomy): domain Eukaryota; kingdom Metazoa; phylum Annelida; class Clitellata; order Hirudinida; family Haemopidae; genus Whitmania; species Whitmania pigra. Next base: position 613,320 of record JAJTWR010000260.1, read on the forward strand.
ATTCAGGAAAAAATGGTAAAAATATGAGAGCAGTAACCCACAATTTAGTTCCATTCATTCTGCATCATTCTTATGGTGTTTGCAGTTAATTCAGGTCCAAGAAGAGGGTTAAGTTGCATGAGCCATGTGCAGAGCCAGCTACAAAAAGTAACATGCAATCATAAGTGTAATTAGATAAAGTGGAAGAAGCACCAAATACTTACTATAAGTAGCAGCATACAGCTGTCTCGACCAACATAGTTTGAATGATCCTGTAGTTAAAAAAAATAATCAATTTCACCTAAAATATCGAATCTCTTCATTATTCTTTGATGGAATCTACAACAACTATTTCTATAAATGATGTATTTAAGGATAGATCTAACACCTGAGATCTAACACAAATCTTAATCTATTCAAAAATAATCACAATATTAATTCGCAATACTTTTTAACATTATACGCATTATATAATTTATAACACTATATTTCATCATATATTAATACATACGAAAAGCTCATAACTTATTTTCAAAAGCCCAGTAATATATGAATTCCTAATGTTTAAAAACCAGCATGAACATTAAGCTGCGATCAATAATGTTTACTAAAACAAAACATACCCTCTATTAGGTCCTTTTGGTATAAACCACGGCACAACGCCCCCAATAATAAACCAAAACAGAGTGAAGCCGAGAAGCGCCCAATAAGCCATTCTTCAGACAAAACAGAAACGGTTCGGCCAGCAACACCTCAAATGATCAAATGTTTTGTGATGACAGTGATGTGCTGTATCGCTTGATGAGTTTTAATACATAATTTGGTAATAAAAAAATATACAACAATGTACTGTCTAAAATTAAATTTACAAAATAAGTTATTATAAAACTGTTACAGCCATCTCATGATATAATGTGATTTTATTTAAAGTATTTGTTACGATAATATTACATTTCAAAGTTATCAATAAATCAGAAAAATATGTCTATTTTATAATGTTTCTTGGTAATTACATTGTTAATTAAATAAATCTTCAAAACTATCATAAATGTAAATAACATATATGTTATCATATTAACATTATAAATAAGGAGGTTTACCGAAAAACATCGGTATCTCGCAACAGCTATTCAGTGGGCTGAATACAAGTTAAATCAAATTTTGCTAATCGCTCACTAGAGGCCACACCCTCTCCGCTTAAGTAAATACGCATGTTCGAAAAGTCGCATGCCGCACATCTCAATTAATAGAAATTTAGGTGAAATCTGAGGCGTAGACAAGGGGATGGGAACCTAGGACCATTTTCCGAAAAAACGGGGCCTTTTCAAGATCAAGATTAAAAAATATTATATTTACTCAAATATTTTATGTAATACATTGTTTAATGTCTTTTGTAATACGCACTGCGGCATCTATAAAGCCAAATCCACATTTTACCAAAATATTTACAACCGCAAGTTTATAACGTTTGTTTATCTTTATCATTCTTATTATCGGCGTCACGAGATCGTCTGCTATTTCAAAAAATAAAAAAAATTAGACGAATCATCTTCAAATCAAAAACAGTGAGCTGGAAACACAGGTTAAGTACGATTTTTTTTAATTTAGATAAAAATTACGATTTGTAGTGGCTCGGCTTAATATCATTGAGTTGTAAATAGTAAATCAGAAATTTAATCGACCATCGCATATGATAAGTTTCGTATGTTTTGCTTGTGTGCAAGTGCCTATCTTGCATGCATTTTGTCCTAATAATATATTGCTGCTAAGCCTTAAACAATTTTTACAATAATATATTTTTTTTTGTGAGAAGTTATGGACAAAAATACTTAAAAGAAGCGGTTCAAACCGTCAGGCTGTACAAAAAGAACAAGAAATAAATTGAAGATCGTGCAAAAGAGTCAACAAAATATGTGAAATTGGATGCATATGTTCCATTCATAAAGACATCTGCTGAACCAGACAAAGATTTTTCTATGAACCTAGGAACTGATAGCAACATCCCGACCCCGGCTGCTGCGATTGTTAAGGAAAAGAATTATGAATCTACAGGAATCCTGATCACTTCAGCAGACTCTCATGTGGAGGACGAAGGTGACTCAGTAAGAGAAAGGATTCATGCAATCATTGACATAACCATGGAATACCCAACAGATCCACACCTGTTTTATGATGCACATGTAACATCTCAGCTTGTACATGCTTTAATTGAGTTAGGCCCGTGTCGGTCGGGTATTAAAAATAAATTTTAAAATTTCCCAAAAGATGAAACTGGACATTAATTCAGTGCTAATTTGTGTAAAAAATATATATTGAAAAATGAGCTTGAAATTGTCATTTCACTGACATTTATTTTCATTTCATTTCAAAAGACACTGGCTGGTTTACTCAGTGAGAGCTAATAATATGATCTGTCTTGCTTGTTTTTTTGCTAATCGATCTTATACTCGAAGTGATCCAAAAATTGGTTGCAAAAATGTTGCTAAAGTTGAAAACAAAATTGAAAAGCATGAAGGTAGTGAAAGTCACAAAAAAGCGGAGAAAGAACTTTTTCTTACAAAATTTCCTTTGTTTGATGACAGAACTTTAACAGAAGAACGAAAAAAAATAGAAAAAATAGAATGATCCTAGAACGTGTCATAGATGTCATTTTATTTTTGGGAAAGCAGGGATCGGCACTCCATGGTCATCGCGAGCATCAAGATTTAGACTTACCACAGGCAAATAAAGGCAATGTCTTGGAACTTATCAAAATTTTGGCTAAAATTGATATATTATTGGAGCAACACCTATTATTGGGTGATCGAAAGGTAACACATCTCAGTCCAGACATACAAAATGATCTTATGCATTCCATCTCATCTGAGATCCTATCAAAAATTGTTGATAAAATCAAAGTGGCTAAGTACTTTGTAGTGATTGTTGACTCTACTATTGATATCAGCAGAATAGATCAATTTTCCTTATGTTTGAGATATATAACAGAAATCGGTAATGCGGTGGAACGATTTATACAATTCAGAGAATTACCCGTATCAAGCGCTGAAGATTATTACAACGTTGTGTAAGAAACTTGGGTTTGTCCACAACTATGCGTTATGGTCAGTCATGTGATGGAGCTAGTGCAAAGAAGGTTGAAATAGCAGGTCTCCAAACAAAAGTTAGGGAGATTGCTCCCTCTTTATTCACTGCTGCGTCACCTGCAGCAATTTAAATTTAATTTTATTTGACACAGTAAATTCCAATGTTCAAACAGTTATTTTTTGAAACTCTAGAAAGTCTATACACATTTACTTTTGTGGCAGTTTGCCTCGTCTTTCAATATTAAAAGTACAATGCAAATGCATAGAATCGTTTGCATTGACTCTAAAAAGACTTTGTGATACTAGATGGCCATCCAGTAGATACAGTTTTGCAGAATTTACAAAAAAAAAAACTTTTATGAAATTTTTTTTATTGTTATTATTGACTTTTGACTTTTACTTCATATCAGTTTTGGGCACCACAAAAACACATTTTTTTGGATTTTTTCTAAGTTTGAAAATAATACTTCACCAAATTTAAAACATAATTTTAGAATCACTATTTATTGATCTGATAAATGTTCAGAAATTCATTTGAAATAAAGAATACATCCTTAATGTATGTTTGTCAAATTGGCAAAAACTGCGGAAGGTGATTGTTTATTGCTAAAAGTTATTTGTCTCTGGTGCGACGACGTTATTCTATGTGAAATGTGCAATATTATAGGGAGTATATTTTATTATTACCAAATAATAAATAGCACTAAACAATATAGCAAGAAGTTTATTGTAAGCAAAATTCTTGTATATTAAATGGTGGAATTTAGTTGGTAAACAAAATCGTGTCTAATGTCAAACAACCTTAATAGGAAGTAACTTAAAATCTTGCTAAGTCACAAGTCCAACTATGCAATTAAGCTTCAATAAACATGCTTTTCGATAAAATGGGAACACGTACCTGAGATCCAAGTACAAGTACTCAAGGTCCAAGTACGAGTGCAAGTACAAGTACCTGAAGTCGGTAATCGAATATTACTCGAGTACAAGTACCAAGTACCCTTTGTCTGAGTCTAACCCCGAAATTACGTCCCTGTCCTAAAGTAGTTGCACTCCATAACAAGAATGTATTGACATGAGCCAAAATTAGTTCAAAAGGTTAGCAATTTGTGACTTTCTCTTTTGTTCTTGTTTTTAAACTGATGACCTCAAGACCGTTACCAAAAATATCGGGTCCCCAGACCCAGCAACCACCAGTGGCTTAGCAAAAGGGGAGTTGAGAAGAGCCTAGGAGAACTCCACATTTCCGATAGTGGGAAGCGGGGGAGGATGACAAAAAAAACCAAAAAACAAAAAAATATTCACAAATTCACTGTTTATCCTAAGGGGGCACCCCGTCATAACAGCCCGGCGACAAAATAGCCCCGTCAAAACAGCCCTTATAAATAGCGGTAAAATTGGTTCGTTGTGGATTTGTTACATGTCCACATGACGTGATGATAAGGTGAGTCCGATAAGGTGATTCACTTTGTGTGGCTCGAATAAGTTGTACGTCAATCGATAACATAGATTAAATTCCAATTCCAAATCAAACCCTTCATTGTACACATAGCAAAGGGAACTCGGGGAAGGATCAAAAGAAATTAAACGATCAACCTTCGTGACTTAATGAGTGTCGGGTAAATTCTCTTTGTGCAGATCGCACTTGTTGCTTGTCAATCGATCATTTATATTAAATACCAACTTGAAAAGTCCATGTAAAGTGAGGAAGTAGCCGGAATCCTAATAATATTTTATCCACTTAATAAAATTCCCTGATACCAATTAATTTTGTAGGGGCCATTTTTACGGGATTTTTTCGGCCTGGGCTATTTTGTCAGCGGGCTATATTGACGGGATGTTTTGTCGGGGCTGTTTTGACAGGACTATTTTGTCGCCGGGCTGTTATGACGGGTCACCCCACTTGAGGTACAAGTACTTGTCCTGAAATCGAAATTCGAGTACAAAATACAAGTACCCCATGTTTGGCGTTGAAAACCGTATGTCATAAATTTGGTAATAGACAAAAATTTCAAGTTATTACATTTCGAAATTGTATTATTCTAAATTTCGCTAACCAATTGTGAATTCATTTAAACAATAGATTATTTTTAAAGCATTAAGTTATTAAATATGTTTTCATGAACAAATATATTTTAAAATTACTTAAAATTATCATTACCACTTTCCCTCACTGCAGCGTATTTAGTGTTTGCTACCTGTGAGTGTTGCGCTACCTTTGGTTACAGTCGACGGTTTCATTCTCAAAAGGCATTTAACTACGTGGTGATTGCGAAGGAAATTACAGTGATTAAATGACAATGAGTTATGAAGGTGGTTTAGAAAGTTGTGGTATCTTGATTAAGTTTTCACTTTTTGATTAACGATTAAACAATTTACAATTTGATGGCAAATTACTGTTAAAGAATTTAACCTTATTTTCAGAATGTGTTCTCGATTCATATATTGAATGCAATGGCTATCAGTATCCTTGCTCTAGCGATGGATTGAATTGTTATCCACGATTTGCCTGTGATTATTTGAAATGTTCAAGCTCAACCAGTAATTAAATATGTGAATATTAATGGAGTGAAAGGACAATTGAATTACATGTAAATACATCAATCGCAGAGTTCACAAATGTTCAAGTTGGATCAACAACGGCACTCTTGACATCTGTTGTCATTCCAGTGTTAGCAGTGGCATTTGTGATAATCACCGTATCCTCCATTTTAATTTGTGCTATTAAGAAAAGGCAAAGGGCTCGGAGGAATAATCTTCAAAACTCTCAAGCAGGAGGTAGCAAATTTGGAATCTCATTTTAAAATTAATTCAAATTTTGTAAATCCAGCAGATTGTCATTGAATGCCAATAATATATTAACGCTCAGGATTTGATAGTGCATTTGTGATCGAACCGCCACCATACGATGCATCCGCCAACAGCTACACAAATCCCACAATGGAAGTCTCAGGAATCATCCCAAGTGCTCCTCCAAGCTACGATGAAGCCTGCATAAAGTATGAATCTGATCCTGCACCTCCTTACCAAATATCTGGTACAAGCAATAATTTGCCAGTGCAGATGTCTCAAACAATTTCATAAAAACTGCCCTGCATTTTCAAAGACCAAACACTCATGACATTACTAAAAGCTTTTTTCTTGTGATATATTTCCACAATTTGTTAGTTTTTGTACATTCAGAATATAGTCCTGAAGATATTGTTTTCAATGTACCTTAATTTCTGCTTATTCATCCTAACGATTTCAAAAGCATCAAAGTTAATAAATCAACAAGATTGACTCGACAAATCGTAAGATTTAATCTTCAAAGATTGAAGCAACTTCAAAACTAGCTGATAATTTATTACATATATGAATATTCAGGTGATTTATCAAATCAGTTATTTTCTGTAGTTACATGTCTGATGCTTCAAGCTGCAACCATCATGACCTGTTCCTGTGTTTTTGAGGGTGTATCCACTTCAGTGCCCAAAATATCCTCCTCCAGAATTTCTACGGTCTCCGACAAAACAACAGTGGTACCCTTGGCATACTTGTAATCTCCTTGCCTTTAGGATTTAAAAAATTACGATTACATTGTAGCAATGAATGTGTTTTGGATGGTAAAAAATGAATTGAAATTCTGAATAAAGAAAAAACAGAACAAAAAACCCACTTGACACCCTTCTTAGTAGCGACATTGAAAGGTCTGAGTAATTCCACATTGTCCTTCGTTATTACGCAGAGGTCAACGTTTGAACCAGATCCAAGATCGTTGAAGATTCCTGCTGCAATGGCATCATGAACCAATTGCATCGCTTCCTGCTTCTAAACTCACAAACAAAGCAATGAATCGTATGCAAACTTTAAAACAACGATGGTAATCCATTTGACGTACCTCCATGTTCAATTTGTAGCGACTTTCAAACACTGCCATTGCAGCCAGAGAGCCAGAACCTGGACAAAAGAGAGTTCTTTTACTATTATTGTAATTATTATATAAGATTTAGATGGTTACCCATGGTCACATAGGGCAAAGAGTCGGTGCTTCCGTGAGGGAGAACACATGTGAGGTATGGTCCAGTGTGGTCAACTCCACCTAATACCAAAGCAGCACTAATGTATCCCTGGTACCTATGAAATGAAACAAGTATAATTGTAATACTTTTATATTTAATCCGTCGTCACAAAAAATTTGATGCATTCGACTTAAAAATAATGAAAACAGCTGCAAGTTTTAAAAATAATAGGTGTTGACATTCAAATGTCTGGCAATGCATTAATTGTGATTTTGCTTATTTCCTTACTAATCATATCCTAAATAAAAGCCAATATACAATTATTGTACAAATAGATGCAATAAAATAACATAGAAATTCAGTTCAAACCTAAAGAGGAATTGCTTGAGCATTCTGTTGGCAGCCACAACTCTTGGTTGTCTGCCCATGTTGAGTCTCATTAACTCCAGGTTGCTTTCGATCATTCTGGTTGTCATTTCTGTGTCAGCAGCAGTTCCAGCTCCACAGCAGCTGCAAGGATTTAAAATAATCAGTATTGACATTCAAGTGTCTGACAATGGTTTCATTGTGATCTTACTAAATGTTGCTTGCTATCCTGTGAATCTTGGAGCAGTTTTTGTCGGCGACAATCGTATCACTAGTGGCTCTGGTATCAGCTCCCAAAACAACTCCATCCTTAAAAATTAAAAGTTGGCTCAATGAAAGGTGATCTCCTTATACACGAAGCAACTGATACAGAATATCTTTTAAATTTCTATAACCTTCTTGAATATAGTAAACATGACAAGAAAATATTTCAATCTTGATTGTCAGTAATAATTAATCCAAATGAGCCTTAAACAATTTATTCAATTGAATATGCTTACAATTATATTTTGCCTAAGCAATTACAATCAAGGCAATAATTTTCATAATAAAATTACATCTTACCACAAAATCAAGTCAATCACATGAGTCTTATTTAAAAATTTAAACCAAAAAGTGTTTTGTTTACCTTGAATATAATTCCAGCAATTGTTGTTCCAGTTTTCAATGCTTTTGGCTGTTTAAAGCCCTGTTTCTCTAAAGCCGCATTTCTACAAAAGTTAAATAAAAGTAACCCCACATATAAAAAAAAGTAATAATCAATGTCGGCCGAATTTGAATTTCTGAAGTTAAAGGATCTCAACCAAACCAAAAAACTAAGCTCTTAATGAACAAAATAAATCTTAATTTTACATTACAAAGAAAAGTTATTGATAGAAACAAAGCATTTTGATGAGATAAAAATATATGCTTAATGTGGTGACTAAGCAATATCAGTTGTATGCAATTGATAACTAAAGACATAATCTGAATCCAACAGCAGTACGTTACATAAAATCTTCAATATCATCCTAACCTTTTGCAATTATCAAAAGAAAAGCCGCCAGAAGAAATATCACCTAATAGTCCAGCCATTATATCGTCAATAGTCGAATTTTATCCCAACAAAGAATAAGCGAAATACTGGTAGAGAGATGGCTAATGATATTGCTTCAAAAATCTTGAGCTGCGTAATTTAAATTTAAATATTGGTTTTAAAATATTACTTTAATGCAATAAAATTATATTTTAAAAAATGGTTTTAATTGAATTTTTCAGCAATATAGTTTGACCAAAGGAATAAATGTCAGGCAATCATTTAGTGATATTAATGTGGTCTTACAGGCATTGACCGGTCCGCGGCGAAAAAAAGGTTGAGCACAGCAGCGGTTCTCATCCAAGTTTTTGCCAGGGGTCGCCTGAGGCACAAAGAATTTAACTATTTTTTAAATATTTTTTCAAATTTAATCAAACCTGAATCTTGAAATTCTTAACCCTGTATATAATGTTGATTAAAGTACTTATTTTTACTACAAGCTATTTTATGATCCCAGCCTTTTGTTGGATTTCTCTGCTATGTCGCTTAATTTTTTGAGTCAAATGTTTGAAATTATATCCTATTTTGTACGAAATTGCGTTGCTTAATCCTTATCTACTTCTTGCTTTTCCATCAACGTACTCTTTTTAAGTTTGTTGGTCATCAATTCAAAATACCCCAGCAAGCACAAGAAATCGGGACCCGACCGGGTCCCACGCGGGAAAAAAAGCGGGGCCCGCTTCGGCAGCCCAGCGGGGCCATGCCGGGTTTGGCCGCGGGCACCAGTCGGGTCCCGTGACACGGGTCCCATGTGGGTAGCCCGCCGGGTACCCGCTGGTTTGTGTCAGTGGGCACCACATGGGTCCCGCATTAGCTGCTCGGCATCATTAAGCACGGGTTGCCCAGCCCAATCCCTACATCATTAATGACGAGTTTCCCAACAATATATGTAAGACTGAAGAATACAAATTTTTGGATTACATCAAGTTTATTGAAAAAATTCAGATGTTGTTAATTAAATTAATTTTTTTCCGACTGCCAGCTCCTCTGTCTCTGGCATTTCCAAACCACTTGCGAAGTTCCAACTCACAATTTTGGCTGGTTGCAGCTGAAGTGCTTGGGTTCCTTTGTACCACCCCTAAAATTTTCCAGATGAAAAGATTAATAATACTGCTAATCTTATTATTACTCTATAATTAAGTTAAATTAAAATTCAATTTATAGTAGCATCAAACCAAAGTGTTAATCAACAAAGTTACAAAAAGGAAACCAGTTGACTAACCAAACACAGCATTAAACATTTCGGCTTGTCCAAAAGCCTTTTTGCCATGCTGTCCCGACAAATTGCACTTTCGACTCATTTCATCCGTCAGCAAATACTTCATAAGCCTCCGGATGGTGGTCTCAATGTTATGCCCTCCATTGGATGCCAGAGCAGAAATCTGAATTGAGAATTAGTCATTAAACTAATTTTTAAAATGTTGATTTTATACCAACCAATTGGTTTTTAATTCCAACATCCTTTAAAAGGTCTTCAATGCTTGCAAATTCGCAATCACTTAGATTTAGACCTGAAAACTATGAAGTGAATGGCAACTTCTGACGTGTTTTCAAAACTTTATTTAAATTAATAAGAAATAAAACATTCTTCCAAGTAACAGCATGTAGCACTTATTTACAGATTTACTTTGTCCATGATATTTTGGGAACGTCATTATATTCACTCAGGTCTTCCAATTTTTTGTTGAATTCCTGTATTCTTTCCTTGTGAGATTTCGAAGCTTTCTTTATCATTTCGTTGAGGGCCCTTTTTTCTTTGGCCTTCTCAAAAGCAATCTCAGCAGCGGTTTTCTTTCTCGGGAGACAAACTTCGTCCATATTCTGTGTCTCCTCGATTGCAATTTTGATTTTCTTTTTTATTTTTGAGTTTTTCTTCTTTTCAACTGATGAGTTTTTCAGTTTTAATTTTCCTTTGCAAACGGTATCATAATCAGACATATTTGGATTATTATATTTCAAAGAAAATGAAATTTTAGTGAAGGTCGTACGACAGGCACTTACTTCGTCCTCACAAGTTCATGAATGCTAATAAAAAAGATCACGTATAAAGGGATAAATAAAAGTTATAATTTTTAATCACATTTGTTATATTAATCAAATATATCAACCATATAATTTTAAATGTAAATTGTAATCAAATAAAAGCAATTTTTATTTAAAATAATTAACAAATAACAAAACCAACCTAGAAATTTTCCAGAGCCCAAATGGAACTATCAAATATTTATGGTATAATAACTAAGTAATCTGAATTATTTTTGTAGTATATCAAATAGAAATAATTTTGTTAAAAATTATTATTATTATTATCTTGAAAAGCTATCAGTAATTATTCTAGCAAAAAAAAGCCGTTGTATGGACCTGTTTGAATCATTTTCAGTTGCATTTTATTGGTAACGAGCTGTTTAGCCGGCTTTGTAATAGATTTGCAAATGAATAAACTTAATGTTTAATACAACATTTTTTTTTATTAAAATGAATGACTGACTGGTGTAATGCTGTAATGTAATGCTGGTGTAAAATTAACACAATACTTGGTTATAAACAACATTTTTAGTTTCACCCCTGGAGCAAGAACAAATAAATTGTTGGGTGAACCCATCCTTGAGCATGCAACATAAAGTTGTCCGTAGGAAAAACACGGCAATCTAAAGTCCTTTCCACAGTATTTAATAGATTGCCCCTGTGATAGTTATCAAATTACATTCCTTAGAAAAACATCGATTGCTGGCTGACCTCGCCCTTTGCTTCAAGATAAAAAATCACCTTACTCGCACCGCAATATCTCTCATCAACTCAAATTATTCTAGAACCCAAGGTCATAATCACAAATCGACAACCAGCACATTCCGTGGCGAGACCTCAAAACATTTTTTTTGCAATAATTTATTTAATATAATTTTGTAAAGCTTAAAAATACAATAATAAGCAAAAATGGCTATGAAATATCCACCGTTTTATGAGTGACCTTCAGGGGACTAGGTTCCTTTTGTTGGCCACCCCCCTCAAAGTCCACTGATCTAAAGTTATTGCAAATAATTAAATTAAATAAATTCAAATGAACATGCATGGAATATGGCGAAGAGCTATTTGATCGTGCAGAGCCACCTATCCCATCAAAGCGAATTAAATTGTCAGTTTTGTGGCTTCTTGATATTAGTCATATTTTAAACTTAAGGTAAACTCGTGAATAATCTTAATCTGAGTCACGCAAGTCACGAAACTTATTATTATAAACAAACAAAAAAAACAAACAAAAATCAAAATTTAAGTTAAGTGTCATCCGACAATAATGGAGGAATGACCCAAAGTCATCTGAATATTCAGTTATTTTCGAACGAGACCTGCAAAATTGGATGAGAGCAAATAAGCCTCGTCGAAATGGATATTAAACCTGCGACAATTACGGTGCTTCCTTTCACATATCGGAACAATTTTCAGCGAGAGTCAACTCTTCTTTCTGATGTTGATGAGTCATTTTGAAAGCAATACATTGCTTAAGTTCGACAAAAACATCAGCTAATACAGTTTATTAGTTAACGAGGTGACGTTATATTTTGAGATTTTTTTTGGTACACAAATTCGGATTTCCTTCGACTTTTCGTTTACGTTTTACGGACATTCGTTGTGATCGCTTCATAGCAAAACTCGGTTGAAAGTATTCTTCAAAAAGGTTCAAAGAATTCTCAACATGAGTGGTAAATTCAGCAATTCCGTTGAATCGAGGCCCAGAACTCCACCTCCGAATGGACCCATCATCGAACTGAGGAGTCGTGAAGTCATTTTTGCCATCCTCATTTTTTTCTTGTTGGCGGTTGTCGTGGGTCTCATCGTGGTTTTAGGTTCGAAGACCCTCAACGAGATAGAGGCAGAATCGCAGAGAAAACATAATGAGACTTCTTAGTAATTCATGTTTTGTTTTGTTTTTTACATTTTTACATTATTTGGTGACACATTTATGACTATCGCAAGATATTTGTTAAAATTTGGCAAAGTCGACAAATCTAAAAATAAATTATTTAAATTAATTACAACTTTTGAGTCAGCTGACAAAAGACAAATTAAGTCGGAAGAGCTGCTCGGGCGTGGCTGATAAACTTAAGAATCATCTCAACGAAAGTTTCAACCCGTGCGAGGACTTCTGGAACTACGCATGCGGAGGATTCCTTTCCAGGACGGAAATTCCAGAAGGAAAGAAATCGTACGGATTGGATGACGAGGTGAATGACATAAATGACAGCTCGATTATCCATGCTAATAAAATTTTGTAATTCTCGAAAGGCCAAGATTAACACGAGACTTCACGTGGTGGAAGCCATAAAATCGAACATTTCCAGAAATTATGAAAAGTCTTCAGAGAGGAAGATGAAGCAGTTTTACAGGAACTGCTTGGCTGCCAATCAACTCGGAGGAGCGAGTATTGCAGCATTCGATGAAATTCTCAAGTCTGCTGGAGGATGGCTTAATGTCGGTAAGTTTTAAAGTTAATAATTTATTTAAATTCAATCAAAAAAACAAACTTAAAAAGAGAGGCAGAAATAACATTTAGTTAATTATTTTATTACAATGCCATTTGTAATTGGAAAAGCAAGTGGGAGTTTGTAGAACAATCAAGGAGATGATACGATGCCAGGTTGATTAGAGTGGTTGTTTTTAAGTCTCAAGGGAATATCGTTTTGTTTGCTTTGGCGATGCACGCCGTGAATTATTTGCCCTTCCTTCGAAACGATTTTTCAGGCAAATCGAGAAGAAGAAAGTACAGTCAGTGGAAGTTGTTGAAGACTTTGAACATCGATTTCGACATATCAGCTCTGTTCAGCTTGAACGTTGTGAAAGACGAAGAAGTAGAGAATGAAAACATATTGCAGGTGGAGAGAAAATCAGAGATCATTTTCATGAACAGATTTTTCCACCACCTGCCCACTTTTTCCAGATCATTCCCGGAAATCTTGGAGTTTCGAAACACGAAAAATACCAAGACGAGTTCTCGCCACTCATGATCGCCTACAGAAAGTACATGGAGGATGTCGCCTTGGAAGTCCTCACGTCTCGAAAGACCAATTTTAGCAGCAAAATAAAATTAAACGTCACCAGATTGGTTCATCGGACCTTCAATTTTGAAAGATCGGTCGCCATGGTAATGCCCATATAATTAAAGATGCAAGTATTATAATTATCATCATTATTAGTTATAATTATTATTGCCACCAACATAATCATCATCATTGCTTTATTCCGTTTATTTATCCTTTTATTTTTAATTCAAGTTGAGAAATCCAGATTCAGGGGAATCGCAGAGGAACGATAAAACGGAAATAAAAAGCAACATATCACACTTCATCAGTGTCTTCAACATTTTATCAAGGGTAACGAATGAAAGATTATTACAATTTATTAATTAATTTATTAATTAATTTTGAATTAACTTTTATTGAACATTGAGTTGGTAATTTCAAGTTGAATTTTATTTCTTCAAGCAATAATTTATCTTCAACCATTCACTAAAACAGTAATAACCTTTTTTCACAAATTTACCTCGGCTAGGATTTCTGATTAGCAATGGTATTATAATTTGTCTCCCAACTCCCAAACATCCTTTTATTACATTTAAATAAATTACTATCTTGAGGACCCTATAAGTTGAATAAACATAACTGCGTAAAGAAAACTAATTGAGAAAATAACATTTATAACAATTATCTTTTATTAAAAAAAAAAACAGAAAAATTGGCTGAGGTTTCTGCAATCCTTCTCCAGTTCGATAAACGAATCAACTGAGGTAATCGTTGCGGAATGGGATTATTTTCAGAACCTGTCTCTTCTTTGGAACAAAACCAAGAAGGAGTGAGTATCAGATTTGTCAATTGTAATTTGTAATCTGAAATATTTATAAGCATTTTAAATTATTACTTGCCGATTGTAAAAGAAAATGAACTGAGAAAATTCATTCATAAAGACATTCAATAACTCTAAATATAATTTTAGAAATATTACGAGATCATATTATTATAATATTTAGATTAGTTTTTAAAAATATTAAGGTTACTCAAAACGTTGTTTTGCATAATATTCACAAAATAACATCCAATAAATGGTAAGTCGCATCAATGCAATTTAAGAGATTTCACCAGTGTTGCCGTAAGTACTCCAAAAATGTACTTAAGTATAAGTACAAAGTACTTGGGGCTGAAGGTACTTATAAGTAGAGGTACCAATATGTTGTAGTCAATGTACTTAAGTATAAGTACAAGTACTTTTGGAGACCTTCATTGATCAGAAATAATATTCGTTATCTTCAATACAATGTTAAGACAAGTGTAATAGAATTTACATTTATCAATAAAATTGTTTGTTTTTCTATAAAAGAAGCAGTGTTTCAAAATATTTGTCAGAGTCTGTTACATTATTTTAAAAAAAATTTAAAAGTACTTAAAATGTACTTAATAATAATTATTAAAAATGTATTTAAAGTACAAGTACTAAGTACACAATCGTGAAAGGACTTAAGTATAAATACTCAAGTACAACAAATGTACTTAAGTATTCGTGTACTTAAGTACTCGGCATCACTGGATTTCACTTCTATGTAACGAAAAAACCCAGTAGTCTGGAATTGATGAATAATTAAGAGCTGAAATCGATAAGAGATTAATCTTAATTCATAAAAGATTATTTGATAATAATTGCGCATAAATTATGCAAATTAAACTCCTCCAGAACGAGGCAGCATTACTTGGGTTGGCTGTTCATGATGAAGTTTGCATCTCCACTACTGACGCCTCAACTGAAGAACCTGACTGATACATTCAATAGAGAGATGGATGGAAGAACTAAGGGTGTATATTTGCATAATATTTACATAATGTTTGCATGCATACATTAATATTTAATGTCATGATGATGACTGAAAACGAAATCCAACGTAAAAAATTATGAAAATAGACGAGTTAACTTTGTAATTTTTAAAGAGACATATCAGTAGATTTAAAATTAAAAAATAATAGAATAAAAATGTATTTTTAAAATAAAAACATAAAATAATTATTTATTAATTTTAATAACTAATGGAAGATCCAGAGGAAGAGTGTTTGGAGGTGACGAAGGAGTGGTTTGAAGAAGTTGTTGGTGCGGAATACGTAAAAAGGGTCAACCGATCACTCCATCTCAGTCTCGCATCGGTGACTCATTGGCTTAATGACTTTAACAAAATTATGTTTTTGTCATAAAATCATAATAAATATTAAAATCTGATTAAATATCATGTTATCGTTAAAATTATAAGTTATACTAATGTTATGTAATAATGATTAAGATTAAAATTACAACATCTGGAGATATCACACCATCATTATTTCAACATTACTTTCTGAGTGATGCAGAACTGAAATAATTATTTAAGTAATGCTTCAATTTCTATAAATTAAGGACAATGTTGTAAAGTTATTTACAAGGTGTAACAAACTTTGGACACCTGCATTAATACAGGTGAGAGAGATGACCGAAAACGTGAAGAAAATATTCAACGCGACCATCGAAGAAAACACCTGGATGGATAATGAAACAAAGGCAGAAGCATTCAAGAAGGTCTGACGACTCGGTTGCTATTGGCAACATAATAATAACAACAACAACAACAACAATAATGATGATGACACGATTATTAATGTATTATTATTATTATTTTATATTATTATTATTATTATTATTATTATTATTATTATTATTATTATTATTATTATTATTATTATTATTATTATTATTATTATTATTATTATTATTATTATTATTATTATTATTATTATTATTATTATTATTATTTATTATTATTATTATTATTATTATTATTATTATATTATTATTATTATTATTATTATTATTATTATTATTATTATTATTATTATTATTATTATTATTATTATTATTATTATTATTATTATTATTATTATTATTATTATTATATTATTATTATTATTATTATTATTATTATTATTATTATTATTATTATTATTATTATTATTATTATTATTATTATTATTATTATTATTATTATTATTATTATTATTATTATTATTATTATTATTATTATTATTATTATTATTTATTATTATTATTATTATTAGATTATTATTATTATTATTATTATTATTATTATTATATTATTATTATTATATTATTATTATTATTATTATTATTATTATTATTATTATTATTATTATTATTATTATTATTATTATTATTATTATTATATTATTATTATTATTATTATTATTATTATTATTATATTATTATATTATTATTATTATTATTATATTATTATTATTATTATTATTAACACATTTAAAAGTACCATTACAAGGTTAATATCACTAAATTATTAATATTATTACCTCCAATACAACATAAAAATGTACCCAATCTAATAACAATTCATTTCAATCTCTCCATGTCTGTAATAATAACGATGGACGCAATGATGATGACGATGATGACGATGACGACGACGACGACGATGATGATGATGATGATGACGATGACGACGACATCGACTACGATGATGATGATTTAAAAACACTATTACAAAATATTTTCAGCTTTCAACGCTCAAATCCATCATCGGTTTTCCAGAATCCATGGGAGATGACGACAAACTGGATGACCTCTTCGCTAATGTTTTCATCTTAGCTGTTTACTTTTTTTTCTTAATTTGTAAAGAAATTGTCGTTGCAACGTTGTTTAATCTGCTGCACTTGAAACCTCGATAAACAAACTTATATTAAAATAAATAACGACTTATATTATTAATTCCTTGTTATCGTTGATCATCTTATATTTCAATTTAATTAATGCTATTATTTGTCAGTAATGCACGATTAATTGCTCTTGTTAAATGTAATTAATAATTAAATACTAATTAACTGTTTGAAGGTTGACATTTTAAATTCGTCGACATATTTTGAGAACATGGTCAGCCTCAAGATGAATGCCAAACTGGAGAGGGTCCAGAGTTTCGTGGAGAACAATCAGGATGAAGTGTTTGTTTACGTCATCACATCAATATTAATATAACAATTAACATTATAATTAACATAATAATTAACATAACAATTGGCATCACAATTAACACCGTAATTATTAATAGAACAATTGATATAACAATTAATGTCGCAATTAATATATAATTAATATACTGTCATTAATATCAATTCTAGTCTTTAGTAGCTGACTTGAATGTCGTAAATTAACATATAAGTTAATATTAAAATAATTTTTGCTTGAAGATGGTTGATGAGCAGCTACGAGAACAATGCATATTATTCTTTCACTGAAAACATCGTTGGTGAGAATTATAATATTTAAATTATTTTATTTTTACAATGTTATCATTTTTATTTGAATAATACTGTAATGTAATATCATGCGTAATTCATTTAATGTGGCTATTTGATTGTAGTAAATGTAAGCCATAACTATAATAAAATATCATTTATTATTTATACAATATAAAAAACATATTATATATTATTTGAAGTGATATTTCTAAAACATCTAAAACAAAGCCTAAAACATCTCAGGATATCCAGCTGGGCTTTTCCAGGCGCCATTTTATTACGAAAATGCTTGCAGGTAGAAAAGAGTATTTGTAATTGTTTCAGTTTAATATTATAGGATTATATCAGCATTATTAAAATATATTAGTGTTATTTCTAATTATTACAAATAATTAAAAATAAATAAAACATTTATGGTCTTGATGAGGTTACCAATCACAAAAATCGCAGTTACAAAAAAATAGCTATATAATAAATCACCTCATCCTATGATTTATTATCAAATATTTGTCGTTATCAAACACATTATAATAAATATTAATATCTAATCAATCAATAATTAATTTAAGAGTGCAATTAACTAATTAACAATCAATAAAATCAATAAAAGCTTCATCAACTATGGATCTCTTGCTACGACAATCGCTCACGAGATGCTTCACGCTTTTGACTCAACAGGTTGCTTTCTTCAATTGTTTTACGAACATTCGTTAGAAATAATATTTCAGTTGCTGTTATTTTGGGCATTTATTATTTGTACGACAATTTTAATTTATTGCTAAACGTGCTAATTATGTTAATTAAACTGAATATTTATATTAAATAACCGTTTACGATCGATGTAATAAGGATGCAGATATGATCACAAGGGAAACAACAGGTTCTGGTGGAACAATTCATCATTCAACGAATTCATGCAGAAGACAAACTGCGTCAAAGATGCTTATTCCATTCTTTATGTGGACGGAATACCTGTGAGTTGTTTATAGTAATATTATATAATATTATGTAATATATATATAATATTAATTTTAATATTATAATATTTATTTTTTTAAATTAAAAACCAGGTTAACGGAGAAAAAACAGTCGATGAAAACATGGCTGACATAGGAGGTGTGATACTCGCTTTTAAGGTGATTCAATTTGACCTCTTCCAGACATCCTTTGGCGTACCTTTGGAACTCGATAGCTCTAGAGTTTGAGCAGCTATTACAAGAAATAATCTAATAATAATAATCATCATAAACCTAATCATTATCAGTAGTGAATGGTTGATGTAGGCTTACAAGCTGTGGGAGGAACAAAATGGCAAAGAAGAAATGGAGGAGTTGGAGAGTATGGGAGACCTAACAAACGAAAAAATGTTTTTCGTTGCTTTTGCTCAAGTAAGTCGTCCATTTTCTACAACTTATAATTTCATTAACATGTTATTGAAATACTGGATGACAATGAATTATTACGTTAAAATATGTTCTCCAGAATTGGTGCAAAAAGAGACGACCTGAAAACATAAAGAAGTTTATGAAAGAAAGCTTCCATTCTATTGAAGAAATAAGGTTATAAGAACTTATAAAGTTCTATTTAGCAAACTATTTTAATATATCAATTTACTCAAGACATTGGCGCATTCGACTTTGATTAACAATTAATAAAACACGCTTTGGACAAATTTAATAACCAATAAATCAAAAGAAAAGAAATTTATTGGGATTTCCAATAGTTTTGGTTACAAGAACTTTGAGTGAAAGTTAATTCATTCAATAAAGGCGATTCATTTGTTCTTCCTTACAGAGTTCGTGGAACGTTATCTCAAGTGAAAGAGTTTGGAAAGGCCTTTGGATGCAGTTCCAAGTCCTCCATGGCTCCTGCAGACAGATGTTCTGTGTGGTAATGGTAACAAGTAATTGTTGTCTGTGCGGAGGAACGAAATTCTGCTGACATTTCATTTCTATTGCTAACAATTTCATTGTTCGCTATTTGCGAGATTTCGTGAATACATGCGGTGGAAAATTGGTTATTTATTTATCTCTTATTTGCGCGGGTTCTGCTTAAAATAGTCTGGATTTAAAATAGAATATCGATAACACAAAACAAAACAAGTCAAGGACTTTTGAGTGGTTAAGGAACGTCATTTCTGGGTGAAGGGGCAGGGATAAAATGGCTTTTCCTGACTTTTGAGAACTAGAAGCAAACAAAGGTCATCTCCTCAAGTTGTGTGAGGGTTTGCCCTCCTCTCTTCTGGAAAAAGCTGAAATGGAGTTCTGAAAAACATAATTGAAACGAATGTAATTAATTACACAATTATTGCAAGGAATAAAATTCTATAAATAATAAAAAAAAATTAAATTATGGAAACTTTAGAAATGTGAAAATAGTCAGTTTTTAGGTGAAAAAGAAGTTAGTTTTGATAAACAAAATAAGGCAGGAAAATTATTTGAAGACACGACAAATAAATTAACTAGGGATCATGAAGTCCGAAAGTTCTTAAAATTACATACTTTTATTAATAAATAATGTCAAAATATTTATAAATTTGCCAAACAATCTAATCAATAATAATATCAAATTCGCTTTTAAAGAAAACTTAGAAGTTCTACACAACCCTCCATTCAGTTGAAATAGTCTATAGTTTTTCTATCAGTATATATTTTATAATTTGACCAACAATAAATGCATTGGAACAACAAAAATAGACATATAGGAACTTAATAATTAAGAAATTTTATGTTGATAAGGTGACAGCAAATTTTATTCGAATCTGACAAAAAGGTCAACAGGGTTGTGGTGTTTAAATTATTAATTAAAAAGTTAATTAAAACTATAACAATAACAATAATATGTTTATTTGTAAAGCGCCATAAGCGCAAGGGCGCTCCACATTTCTTATAAAGAATCCATTTTGTCTTAGGATCTGTTACTAAATTAATATTATTGAGCTGTTAATATTTTGTTAATATTTAATATTTTGTTATTATGAAAGAGTAGTTATAATTTAAGAGTTGTTAAAACTTGACATGTATCAGGGTTTTATTGGAAAAAAATATGGAGGCTGAATGTTACTCATCCTAAATGTCGACCATTCTTAGCATTCGTTGTCACCGCCATCCTCTTCCTCCTCCTCCTCCTCCTCTTCATCATCAGGATCTCTATGCATTAAGCTGATTGTGGACAAACAAAACATCCACGAGGAAGCATAACATAAGCCAGGAATGTTCGCTTTTCATCAGCTTTTTCGCGGAGAGCAAAAGCGTGTTAGGTTTTCCTGCAGAGAAATCACATCAAATTCTTAAATCGTGCAAATCCTGCACATTAGGCTAAAAATGACGAGCACTTCGCAGGAAATCGTACCTGAGGTGACTCAGGGACTCCACAAGAAGGTCGAATTCCACATTCCCGAGGATAAACAGAAGAGCGTCATCGGATTTCAATCGATGATGACTAGTCCAACTGTTTTGAAACTGTTGAGAGTTGAAACATCGCATGACAGCCCAACCCCAGTTCCAGTTTCGAGAAGCGCCTCGAACGAGAAACTGCTAAAGGATGAATCAATCATGAACCTGCAAGGAAGGGAAGTTCTTTTTGCAACTGGAATATTTTTTTTATTTTCACTTTCGGTTGCTTTTATTTTCATTATCGCCACGACGACTTTGGACAAGTTCAGTCAACCTTCCAAAGAAAAGATTACCTCGCCACAAATTAAATGCACATTTAACACCACCCCATCAAGGCCGACGTCAAGCTGCAAATCGACTCCGTTTGACTTCAGTGAGGCTAATTTAATAGGAAAGTTTGGCAGAGAACTGAAGCAGAAACTTTGTGACATTACTTTGATTTCTGTTTGCCATCACGAAACAAGGAAGTTTAAAAAAATATGGACAGAATCGTCAAAGTCACATTCTGGGTTTCTGCAGGGAAATTCAATTGTTTCGGAGAGTCATCTGAATTCATCTGAAAACAAGAAAGACATCAACGCTATTCAATGCCAAAGTAACGCCAACATTTCCATTTCTTTCAACGATTCTTATGAAGTCGAATGTTCAGATCCTCAAAATAACCTGACAGAACAAAATAATGAAAAAGAGATAAACTTTTTACAAATTACCAACGTCACTGAATTAAATAAAATTAAGGAGAGACATTCTGACAGAATTCTTCCAAGGCTCAGCAGAAGTCAGGGCAATGTTTACATTAAAAAATTTTGGGTGTTTTCAAGAAATCCAAAAACATACAAACGGTTTTGTCTCGAAAAGATCAAAATGGCAGCAAAGTTTTTCAAGAAGTGCATTCGAAGGCACAAGGTTTCCATTAACGCCCTCTTTTCGCTCATCATTCCAGGTAATGGATGAATGCTTTTCAAGTCTTCATCCGCTTAGAATTAGTGATTCTTTTAAAAGTTAAAATTTATTTCCTCCAAGATGCTCAAAGCAAGCCGGAAGAGCTAAATTCACTGAAGTTTTACTACATTGAAACTTTATGGGAGCGTTATGGACTGGAGACCTTTTTCAGATTTGGGGAACGAGATCAAAGCATAAACGTGAGTAGATCGACTTCAATAT
The DNA here is from genome assembly GCA_021613335.1 of Whitmania pigra. Taxonomy (NCBI): domain Eukaryota; kingdom Metazoa; phylum Annelida; class Clitellata; order Hirudinida; family Haemopidae; genus Whitmania; species Whitmania pigra. The sequence continues at coordinate 635,709 of JAJTWR010000260.1, forward strand.
TGGTAACATTAAAATTTAAATAGTTAGATATTAATGAAATATAATCTGGCCATAAAGTCTTCGAAGGTGGTTGAAATTCTTCCGCCAAAACAACTGCCCAGACAACATTTGTTCAACAATATGCTAAAATCTCTCCATCTCTTATCGAAAGACGAGCGGGAAGTCTTCACTTCTCTCTTTAGAATCCGTTCAAGAATTTCTAAGGTCCTGTCTATTTCTTGTAAATATGACAAACTTTGACATTACAGAATCATTTCAAATAACAGGTCATTTCAAGTTACAAGATAAAGAAGGGGATGTGTGCTGAGTTTAATTCTTCTTCAATATATTTGGCTTATCCACAGGTATGATTAATGCATAATTATAAAATTACATCAATAAATAAGAAGGCATGAAGAACACGAGTCGTGCAAAAACATCATTTCAGATCAACTGGTCGAGAATGTTGGAGAAGAAATTTGATGTGGATGATTTGAAGGTTGTGGAATGTGGAAACCTATTGAAGCAGATATTTCTCATGATTAACTTCACTTGGACAAGGTTATCAAGTTATTTCCTACACATGTTATACTTTCTTAGCCAAATGTCATTAGTTCGAAATAGGATACAGGTAAACAGGGCTAGGATAAAATATCGATACATAATTAGATATGTGTACGTCGATAAATTAAGTACTAATATAAATGTGGCGATATTTTTCGCTATTTATCGTTTTTAGATAATCCACATTTTTTTAATATTAATTTTTTCATATTTCATGCCATCAAAATCGGCTTTAAAAGTTTTTGTAAACAATATTCCGAGGTTCAAGTCTAATTAAACTAATTAATCATCCTAGTTATGCTAGTTAAAGGAGTTTAATCAAATAAATAAAATAAATATTCCGAGGTTAAAATTAGTTTGTTGTTACTATTTGGTATTGATATGCGCAAATGAGTAATAATAATGCAATAATAATGGAAATTATAAAATATACTCACCAAATTGAATTGAATTTGTTTGCAATGGATACAAGTGCCATAAAATAAATGGAATAACCTGACTAAGCTAAGTCTAAACAGAACATGCGTTTCAGCAAATATACATCATGTACGTACAAAATTAATAAATTTAACAATGCAACGATACTAATTATGTTTAATCTTTAAATTAATTTCAAAGAGATATAAAGATCCTCATCGTATGGAAAGTGATATCTGAAGTTCTAGCCACACCTGACAGTCCGAGATTCTCGAGACTTCAACTTTTCTTTAGAAACGCAAGTAAATGAATTTCGATTTCATTTTACCCACCGTAGTTATGGTTTTAAATATGCGTGTTTAGTGACATTGCCGTCTAGCTGAGGGTTGTCTAAATCTAGTGAACCTGGTTTGCACATGTTTATTTTGTATAAATTAGTTATACGTAATCTATCAATCTGATTTTTATTTTAGAATCTGATACTCCTGTCGAGGACATGTGTTTACGCCTGACGATAAGAATTTATCTTCAAATGGAATTTTCTGAATTCATTGAAAAATTCTACATCAGATCTTTTGCTAGGATAGTTAGTCATGCTTATATTATATGAAGTCGCTATTAAAAAAGTAATGTTTTATTAACGTCCGTTAGGACGGTGCCCCCTCAGCGAGGTTCGAATCCGCGCTGCCCCCGTAAGAGGCACAGCCTTAACCATTAGGCCATGTGGGCGCAAGTCACTATTATTTATTTATTTATTTGATTATAGTCCGTTGAATAACTGAGATGATTTGGACTTTTATTAAACTAAGTCGCTATTATTGTTTTTATTAACGTCCGTTGCATATCTAGATGATTAGGACGGTGCCCCGCAGCGGGGTTTGAACCCCGTGCTGCCAAAGTGAGAGGAGCAGCCTTAACCGTCAGACGCTATTAAACTTAATCTGAGTTATTAAATGTATTTCTCAATGGTAGGGTAAGGTGGATACGTCACAAAGGATAAAAGCCACACAGCTATAGAATATTTTTTGGAATGGCATCGCTTTCCTAGAGCAACACCTAACGATAAACCTTGAATGCATGACTGAATTTCATTTAATCCTTGCTTCGTGATCTGTGCCTGCACACTCCGAAAGTGGAAAATCGTTTTCACGAAACCTGTCTGTTAAGTGTTGATAAATATCTAAAAGCTTTGTGAGTGACAAAATCATGGTAAATTATGTGTTCTTAGCCGTCACTAACCTAAATTCGACTCTAGTTAGCGCACCGCGAACCTTAATCAGAGCCAACTTCTATGATCTCTGCCGATGATTAAATAGTCGTTAGTTTATTTGCACTATGGAAATTCTCTCAAATATTTTGTTGGACGGATAAAATAAATTCAAAATAAATCTTTCGATATCCAACTTTATGGAGAGTGTGTGGTTCCCAACCAAACAATTTTGTGTAGCACTTTGCAAGGTATGAGATCTCTCATGGAATATCCCTTATTGCTACGAAATTATCTTGTCCAACTCGCGGAATGACATGAAGATCTTTAAATCATTTCACGTTTCATACTGATGTGTTGGCTGAACTCATAATCCACGATAACTCGAAATCTGAAATCTGTTTCGCATCAGAAATCTCGTCTGAACGTGATTTTAATTACTTTCGAAAATTTTAGAACTCCTACTAACTTCTTTATATCTGTTTACTTTGCGGTTTCACGGATATTTAAGATAATAACATGTAATATTTAATATTATAATATATAATATAACAATATTTAAAATAACAAGTAGAAATCGCCAAGTAATGACGTACGAAAATGCATGGTATATGTTAGAACGCAACGCGATCGTAATGGAGTAAATTTACAAATCGTAATATAGGTTTATAATGGACAATAAGTAACATTTAAGTTAAACTTTCTCAAAGCACATGAATAATGTAGCTAACATTTAATAGTATGACTGTACTTAGCAACTTAAAAAGTACCAAATAATAAGGACATTTTTTACTTTTATGACTTGAAACCCCACATTCCCTTAGAAAGGAAATAAATAGTGTGACTTGTGTTAGTAAGTAAAAGCGCTATTTGTAAATTGGTCTTGAAATAAAAACTTTGCTGTTTGAAGCTGAGAAAATCAATTAAATTCTATGGAAGATCATTTCTTTGTACTCACGAGATGTCTGATTATGATCACATTGTGAGTTGATCAGTTAACATCATTTTAAGAATGTTCGGAATTACTGAATTCTTTTTCTAATCAGATTAAAGACGCAACATTTGATTTCGACTGGTACTCACCTTCTCAGGGAGATACTAACAGTACTAATCAATGCACTTCTCTTGAAATGGTATGCAAAATGTTTTTTTTACATAAACTTTCCATCTACTCATTTATATCAAGTTGGATCGAAATTTATGCTGCGACATAATTTGTTATTGCAGTGCTTCAAACTTTTCTAGTCAATATAATACTTTAATACCATTAAGAAATAGTCTCTTACGAAAACGCCAAAGTAGCAGTTAATTTATTATTCTTATATTTGTATTGAAAATTTGTAAAAGTAAAAAATCAAGTTACGATAATGTAAAATATAACATAACAACATATTTTTCATTTAATTCGTTATTCACCACTGTCTTGACACAAAGGTACTTAATACGCATAAATTGCAATATATTAAATATTTTTCTTTTTAAAAATAATGTGTCACATTATAGTTTGATAAAATTTGTGAAACTTAGTTTACTAAAAACTTAGCTCTAACTATTTTCAAAATTTAAACTTTGTTTTAACCGTTACATATCGTAGCTATAGGGGTACTTATGTCCCCGGGCGCCAAGGTGCAGGGGCGCCAAAATGAGGCTTACAACGTTATATTGTAATAACTGAACAAGGGTAATAAATCGGTCGCAAGATCACTACAACGGCTACAGCCGACGTATCATACGTGGACGAGTTTAAAAAAGCTGGCCTATCACAGTAAAGCGGGAAAAGTCTGAAAGTTGGAGCGCTGGACTGAAGGACTGGATGAACTATAGTAGGTCTGCCAGCCAAATTATCGGAGGACTAAACTGTGGCGCCAAAACCAAAAGTGATGCAGAACAGTTCTGAGCGTCTTAAATTTTAACTTCGTAGTTTTTTTTACATTTCTGGAATGCCATTCTTGGAAAAATTGATCGTGCACAGAAGCACCTACAGAATCCTATTATGAATGTCAAGGAAGCAGCAACTGATGAACCTTTCACGCTTCTTGATGATTTCAACAAAGTTGCTGTAGAAAACGACAAAACTAAATGCAGAGACTGTGAGATTGAGGTGGACAAAAGAATTAGGCGAAATCGGAAGATTCCTGGAGAACTGGCAAGAAATGCAGGACTTTCAGCAGAAGAAATTGTGCGGGTTATGGAGAGCATATTTAATCGACTTCAACAGGAGATGTCAACACATTTATGCGACTAAAAGACCTGAGCACAAAATTTGGATTTCAGCTGGATGTTAAAACCTTATATCTGATGTAGATGCCGATGCAATTCATCGAAATTGCAAAGATTTTGAAAATTTCTACAACACAGACATCAGTGGGCATAAACTTTTTTTTTACAGAGATTGACGTTTGCAAAATACTGCTAGTAAGTAACCGGAATAAAGTTCTATCAGAGGCAGCTGTGCCGCACAATAATCTTAGAGTGCCTCGTGATACATCTCGACTCAGTTGACCTCCACAGCCTCCGCCATTTTTGCCGTTTGATTATTTTCCATCGTTAAGCACGATATATCAAAGCTATTGCAGACATGCAGTCTCAGCTGTTATGTTGTGTACTCTCATAACTTAAAATTGTCAAGATTTACTGTGAACATCAGCTCATCTAGTTCACAACCTTATCTATAATCTCCTGGACATTTGTTTTATTGTGTTTTGATGCTGATGAAGTATAAAATTTGGAATCTGTTTTACACGGTCTCATTCGCTCGGCCCCCGAACTCTGTTTCTGGCCCTTTGCCTAAAAAGGTATTGCATCACTGGTCTAAGCGATCTTGATCATCTTAGCGTTGCATTGGAAAAAAAACATTGCACAGCTTGAGGACATGACCTTATTTTTGGGTCTGGTTTAAAGTAAGTTGCCCCCCTTGCCCACCCACCCCCAAATTACGTCCGTGCTCTGAACCGTGAAAATATATTTGATATTTGTTTAAAGTAATGCTCAGTTTTCCTGTTTAATGTTTTTATTTTATCACCAGACCGATCAAACAAATTCGTCATTTTGGGAGATTATAATCAAGCAGAATAGACTCGCTTTCTACGGAAACGCTCCTGAGATTTCGCAAGTAATGTAAGTGCAGCATTTACTTTCCAAGCTTAAAATAAATTATAATAAAGTTAATTTCTTCGGCTAGGACTGAGCAGCAGACCCTGTCCTACGACAACAGTTCGAACACAATTTGTAAGTTTAAGAACAATACATTTAACTAAAAGCGCTGATCACTAAAAGTCGTGTTGTGACTGCAGCTGTGCCATTTTCCGTTCTCCTTGGTATGTACTACAATGCCGGTAACCAAAGGTATGGTATATATTATTATCAAAATGTGTTTGTAAAACTATGATACTGTTTTCAGATGTTCTAAAATCTCAGAGACTGTGACGTCATTGTGGAACGACGTAACGAAATTGATTCAAAACAAATCAAACTATTTATCTCCAGGATGGAGTTGATGTAAAAAACAAACTTCTTTTACATTTTCCCCTTATTCTTCTCTGCACTAGAACATACTCGCGTGTACCGATTTGAAAACCAGCCCGCTTATTCTAAGGGAGCACCGTGGAACTGTTAAATGCAACGAAAGCACCAATGTATTCATATTCTGTTAATAATTCGGCGCTTGTATTTAAGCTCAAATCTTCCTTGGCTATCCTCTCCTAGGTGGATATTTAATCGTTTGCTCATTTATTCTTGGCAGTTAAGAAGCTGGTATTGCCCAAGTCACTTAACAGCCACACCTTGATCACACCTACCCACGCAACACCCCCCCCACTTACCTTTTGCCTTACAATTTCCACTAGACATCTAGACTAGGTTAGAGTAATAAACGGTTTAGTGCAGAAGCAACTCCAAGAGACTACCAGACATTCTGCAACCCATTGTAATTGTCAAAATTTATTGATGCTTGATTCTTTTTAACATATTGGACAGTGTCAGCATAAAAAAAAACAAAGACAAAAACGTTTTTTGTTTGATAAAACAAAGCCAATTGAAGCTGGCCCAAAACGTAGACTACCATAATTTTGCACAAGAACTTCTTGGATCATCAATAAGGAGAGGAACGTTTAAAGAAATAAACAGTCGAGAATGACGAAGCGGAAACAAACAGTTCACGAGCAGACGTCTATCTTATCATCTGAAAAGCATTTGACAGGGACAGCGGTTTGTTCGTCGACGTTGCTTTCTTCTTTTTCTTCGGGTCGATCGCAAAACACTTCCACAGTCTGAGGGTCTCGTCGGCACCTGCAGATACCACCACGCTCCCGTCTGGAGACATCGCCATGTGGAGCACACGATTGGAATGACCTGAAACAAGCAGCAACATTTTAATTTACCATCTAACCCTCGATGACTTACACAATCTGATACTGTAAAACATGTAGCAATTCTGGCATGGGCTCACAAATTATGTATATAAAGCTATCTGCTTAAAATCAAAATCTCTGGCTAATTGATCCTCCAGAAATATGAATTTTAAAAATTAACAACTATATGTAAATTAGACAATAATATTCAAGTGAACCTGTCAGTTCTGTTACAATCTCCATTTTAGGATAGGACCAAATAGTCAGTTGGTTGAATTCATATCCATGGCTGGAGATTAATTCCTTGTACTCGCTGCTCCAAAGAAGGGAGCAAACTTGTGATCTCGTGTTGACGTTGTTCAGATTCGATCCGATGTTGCAATTCCAAAACCTTATGTTCTGATCTGCACTGCCGCCACCACTGGCCAACAAATTTGGTTGCCAAGGACACCAAGCAAGTGCCTAAAAGAGAACCCACTTAAATGGAGACCTCGAAGAATTTTCAAGTAATTTTAAAACATTTAAAAAACGGAAAAAACCTTGACAGCAGCTGAATGTTCAGTAAAAGAATAAATGGGTCTCTGATTGAATTGGTTTGAAAATATGTTCAGGATGTTGTCATTGCCACCACTTGCCAAATGTTTCCCGTCGGGAGACCACCTGAGACCACAAACTTCTTGCGAGTGAGCGTTGAAGGAGGACGTGAGATGATCCCTCACGCGAACGTCGTGATGATTGATGAATCCACTTCTTGACCCGCTGCAATTCGAAAACATAACTTTTATTGGTAATTTAAATCTCACAATGTCCGTTCATTTCAACATTGTATGATCGACTCGCCTCGTCAGAATGTGGTCATTCCACGACAGAGCTCCAACCCTTGCAATATGACCCTGCATCGACCTCAGCTTTTTCTGGTTCTGAACATCCCACAACTTAAAGAAAAAGTAACGAAATTGATAATGATAGTAATAATAATACAGGATAACTAGTCAAACTGTTGCCCCTGAGAGGAGCCAACCTGCACATCATTAGTGCTTGTCCCGATGGAAAGATGTGTTCCATTCTTGACCCAAGCAACTGAGGAAATGTACTGATCATCCTGCTCCATCTCCATGAGAGACTTTATTTCACCACTAGTGGCATCCCAGAGATACACACAAGGACCAAGGCAAACTGCCAGGATGTTTTGTGATGACCAATCCAACAAATTCAAATCTGAAAACCAATTAGAACGTATAGAAGCTTTTATATCACTTTAGTTGCAACTAATTAGTCGTAATGAATCGAGACCAACAATAATCGTCGATGAGCTCAGGGGCATCGAGGACTCTCTCTGGGGTGGATGGGATGTGTCTAATCGACTTTTTGTGAGGCTGTATGTTCTTCGAAGAACTATAAACAGCTTTTGCATCAATTGGTCTGATACCTGGTGAGATTAAAGATCGCTCTTAACAAGCCAAATTCAAGGCGCAGGTTAAGAAACTTCATACCATCATTTTCGGGGGGTTTCTGATGATATCCAATAATTCGCTGGCTAAAAATATCTCCATTGAGATTCTCATTCATTATTTTTCTGTACTGCTGCTGTGATGAAGAAAGGAAAACATCGTCGTCTTCTGCCTGGGTTCGAGACATCAGATACTGACCGAGAGCAATCTGTGTTGTAGTTCGGTTTGGAATGAAACGATCCCCAAAAAATTCTGAACTCTTCTTTGGACTTTGATGTTTCTTTGGTGTTTTGCTGTTGAAACCTGAAATTTGAGAATTCAGACAAGCATTAATGAAATGCTGCTATTATGTTGGCTTATTAAACTAAAGTGTAGGTTGAAGCCTAGAACAATGCAACAAGAATTGCACCCACAATAGCATCAATCAAGCTTCACTTAAACATTCTTCCAGTTAGCAGAACTTGAAATATGCTTCAGCCGATGAAGCTAACAAAACAATTAAAACTTGTTTCAAACATTTTCTATAACTACATTGGTAAGGATGTCCAACTAATAATACCCACAAACCCACTTATTTAATAAAAATCTCGTTTGAAACAAAATGAGTTTGAAAATCATAAATGTAACAAATTATCAAAAAACAAGAAACGAAAAAGCAAACTTCTATGAGTTTGTTTGCATTCCGTCTTGTTAGAGTTGTTCAAAAAGCTTAGAGATTTCATGGGAGTTTTTGTGAGTTCACCCATGGACGAATCACTGTTTAAGGACGTACAAGTCACCGATTCAATCATTTTTCTTTCTCTAGTTGACAGCGGCAGCCTTTCAACTCTACCAGTTTTTGATCGGTTGACCGCGCACTTGTTCTCTATTCCAAAATTGCCCAACATCTTTGCCTGCGTTAGTTTGTTCATATCAAAGGATGTTCATAAATTTGTGCAAATGTAACACAACTACCATCCACACAGTAAAATATCCGACTAAACTCAATTCGAATCAATGTTTGGTTATTCAAATCCCTTCCCTCCTATTGGTTCTTCAAATACGAAGCACTCATTGGTCGATGAAAATAATATGACTGCGGTTATATATAATTTTAGACATATTTTGATAGAAAAGCCGAATTTTATACAAAGCATTTTAGTTTTTAATGTAATGTAATTTAAAATATTTTTAATTGAATCAATCTTTATCAATAAGCGTAGAAACGATATTTTTCACTAAATTGATTTGTATATTTGTGCTGTCATTAATTTATTACTTATTAATTAATAATGCTAGGAAATATTCAGGCTGAAATAAAACAATTTCCTTTCTGGAAGTATCGGGCCGTTAGTCAGAAAATTTCTGGGGGGGGGGGGGTCATTTTGTTATTTTTCAAAATCAAACCCAAGTGATAACAGCAATAATAAATAGAGATGATTTTATGATGTTATACAATTCAATGAAATTTACAATTAGTTTAAAAAAAAACTCTGGGGAGTTTGAACCCGTAAACCTCCCCCCTAACTGCGGGCCTAGGTAGTATTATGACAAATGGTGAGTTAAGACAGGCATGTCAAATTCAGGGTGTCCCGATGGCCGCACTGTCACATATACTTGAATACTGAAGTCTGGAACCCCTACTGAAAATATCTGGTTGAAAATATCGAATTTGTACAGAGAAGATTTACCAAATCCATTCCAGCAGTTCCAAACCACCAACATCTCATCTGCTTCAAACTTCTCGGACTTCCGACTCTTGAACGGCGACGCGTTATGTTAGATTTATGCAGTGCTTTTTTTCTAGATAAAAAGGTGCCAGAGCTCATCTTTATGTGTGATTAATAATCATAAGAAATGACACTCAAAGTATCCCAACAAACACTAAATTTAGTAGATATTGAATTTCAAACACAAACTTTGCAACTTTTTTCCCCAAATGCAGAGCCACTCATTATTTGGAGAGAAATCTCGTTTTTGCCCAAGACTCCAGCTTGGCCAGTCAAAACCAGCCAAGGAACCCCTATTTCACAAAAATAGCTTTATATCAACATTATCCGCCGGGCGACCTAGCAAAACTAGAAATTGATGACTAGCCAATCAATAGCTAGGACTCTTATTACATTTCGGGGCAGTAGAAATATACATGAGGCTTGCCAGCTGTGAATAGTATAGCTCGAGCCATCAACTTTACATAAACAACTTCAGTTTTTAACTGTAAGCCTATTTTTACTGTTAACATCTCAATGCAATTACCCAAAATAATTTTAGTGGTTACATATAATAACAACTTAAATATTTTAGTTTTTACAAAAAAGTACTAGGTTGAATTCAAATTTGTTATTAAATTAACTCACTTATAATTAAAGTGGGTAAAATCATTTTTTGAATGATTTGAAATCAAAATCATTGGGCGAAAATTTATTTGAAGACAAAATCAAAATAGAAAAAGATATTTGATTTTCGTGTTTCTAAATCATTTGATTCGAAATACCACCCATCAATGAGTTAAAACTAAGCATGGGACGTTCTTCCGTTCCCTTACGTACGCACTCAAAAGATCGGTTTTCGAAAGTTTGGAACAAAAATATTTCAGAATTTGAATATAACCGAGCGTTCTGAATTTTTTTTTTAAATTCGGTTGTATTTTGATTTCCGAAAAAATATGTTAATAAAAAATATGTATTAATAATTCTATTTCACGTTTATGCTCCTAGTCGCACAGCATTCCTCATAGGGTTTTTCTCCCTTGGACTTACTTTACTAAATTAGAGAGTAAAGGTTTTTTTTTTAATAAATGTAAACGGATTTAGTCTAACATCCTCGGCATTATCTCAAGGCTATTCATACAAAAGAAACTTTCAAACATAAAAGTGGCCAGTAACATATCTGACCAGATTAATAGTTTTATTATTTGTTTTGATCATCATATTATTACTTCCTGGCGTATGCTGTTAAAGCTTCTCCGGATGTGAGACAAGACATTCCAATGGTCCCTCTCCCTACCAGTGTTTTTAGCCTGGCATCCCCGTCGATTGAGGAATTGAGGCAAGTTATTAGAAATGCTAGGAATCACCACTGAGGCCCAATGGAATCCCAATGAAATAAAACATACCCGAAGATGATGCATTTGCTGCACTTCCTCATCGAAAGGCCATGGCAGTCAGGCATTGTAGATGATGAGTGGAGAGTAGCTGAAGGCACCTATATAACGAAGGAACAGGATTCTCTTTCTCTAAACCAACATTCAGACCTATTTCACTGTTTAATATAGAAGGGACAATATTTTTCTCCCTGCTTGCGTCGAGGCTCACTGAGTACCTAGATACAAGGATCCAGAAGGGAGGTGTTCCAAGCCTGCCTGGTTGCATAGAGCAATAGAAAATTGCCCAAACTAATTGCAGTTGAATAATTTAGAAATTAACGTTTATCCACAATCCGCAAACATCTACCGTAAGTTCTTTATGAAACACAGAGTCGTTGGCAGTCTCAACCAGCCATAAACTAATTCAAATTAAAAATAAAAAGTCTAAAGATTTTACAAAAAACCAACAAAACTTATTGATGACTTATCATTTAAATTTAAAAATTAAATTTTTCATAACGTATACAATGATAGCATTCAGAAAGGGGTACTTGGTACGCATAATCACACACGACGCGCGCGCAGTATAAGTAAAAATACGGATAAATTTGTCGATTCTGTAACATATTAACATTTTTCAAAATATTTTCAACAAATTAAAACCTTAGAGTAACTGATATACAAATATTTTAAAAAATAATTCAAACGTGCTTTCAAAATATTATAATTTCAAGACTCACTATGAATATTAAAATTGGGTGTCTGCTAACTTGTGGCTTAAAGACTAGGCTTTTACCAATATATATAAGTGCGATATATATATATATTGACACGCAAGTTTTCTGCTGGCGGAACACAAGTGATTTTGTTAGAATATGGGTCTAATAATGGACAGTTATCGGCTCATGTTATCGGTAATAGCTGACTTTTTAATTTAAACATTTTAAATCTATTTTTTTATCTTTTTAACATATGTATGGCTTCTAAAGATTAATTTAGAAGAGACTTGTCAAAATTGGACAGTTATTTGTCTGTAATGTTAAATTTATTTCTATGTCACATAAATGATTACATGGTGAGAACAAAACTTTAAAAGGTCTTAATTTTGATTGTCCTGATGCATTCGTTTTATTGATAATTATAAATTTTCTGACTTTCTGGTCTGTCAGCTTTTTGTCATAATGCTTGGAACATTTTTCAGAAAGTACCATAATGCTCATAGAGTAGCTCCAAAAATAATTTATGTTGTTGAAATATTTATTGGATCAATGCTCGCATATTAAATTGATTTTGTTTAGTTTTCTCACCGTGCTGCTGCATTTGTTTACGCTTTTTCGTTTATGAAACATTTACTAAAAGTAAACCAGCAAAGTAAGTATGATCGCTTTAAATAATTGCATGTTATGGCACCATGCCTATTTGTGCTGCAAAATTTGTTCTGTTCAACCTGTACCGAATAATTTCAAAGTTTAAAATGTAATTCGGAAATTTATACGAAAATACTAATATTCAACATTTTTTGTGGCGTAGATAGATTCCTGATTTGGGCATTTGAAACTATTGACTATTCCGGTCAGCCGACAATCACAAGACAGACTTAAGATTGCAGATTTATTCACGCAAAATTGGCGAATTATTTCTAATTAATTGGTTTCATCAACGAAATGTCTTGGCTTGTTAATTTTGAAAAGTCGATTCAGAGTTGTTTCACTGTTGATTCATCTCGAAACATAATCTTGGGTCTGCATTGTTCGTTTCCCCCAGACTTTTGGTCTGTTGTTCCATCTAAACGACGGCAACTCTTCTCTCTTTTGCATTCGAGTGCCTCTCAGTTCATCTTTATTCCACATTTCTCTAAGTTGTTCATTTTTCTGGATTCCAAGTAATTGATCGTCTCCAAATCCGGAAAACCCAATGGATCTTCCACGCTTTCCCCAAACCTTTGGTCTGTTCTCCCAACTTCTTTTGTAAATCACAGTATCCGATGCAGAATGATTTCCGGAACGCTTCTTTAATCTCGCGAGATTGTCTTTCAATGGCACCAACTTTTCCAAGATCGAATTCATTATCTTCAATTTCTGAATTTCGTCATCTTGGACTCTTTGGTCAAAATTTTGTTTTACTTCGTCTGAAGATGAAGTTTCCTCAAGTCTTCTGTTGATCAGTGTATCCAACAGTTCTTTTTGACCAACATCAGAATCTGAAGAGTATGAAATTCTTTCGATATTTTCAAATTTCTCTGGAGGAAAATAAACACAGGAGGAGTCAATGCAGTCGTCGGGCAAGCCCAAAAACTTTTCACCAGAAACCTCTGATTTTAAATAAGTTGATTTGCCAATTTGGAAAAGTGCAACACAAATTAAGAGGATGATGCCATGATATTCCGCCATATCCAGTGACAACCTTTTCCTTAAAAAAGTAAAAGCTTGAATTATTTCAATTATTATTTATATGTATTCGGAATGGGTTAGAATTGTATCAAATTAACATTCGGTTGAAAAAAAAAATAAAAGCTACATTTTCTCAAACAAAGAAAACCCTAACAATAGAACAATTCAAAAATTGTTCTTAAATCTTTCAATTAAATCGGGGCTTTGGTTCGTTTGTATTGTATCGGCTTCTGTGGTTGTAAGAAGCGTTGTCATCTTTTATTTCCATCCGAGTGTTGATTCTCTTATTTTAAAATGACAAGCGCCTTTGAAACGTAGTGGTAAATTAATTATATAATAAAATATATTTGATTGTGTGTTATAAATAATAAATATATTCATTGTCCATATTTGCTAAATACACAGTTTATTATGGATTAAATTTATTTAATGTTTTTTATTATTTATTATATATTTAGTTATTTATTATTAATGTTTAAATTTATTCGAAACAAAGTGTTAATAGTAATAATAAATATAAAATAATAAACTGAATCAACCTATCAGAGACGTCTTCAATCAATTACTCAAGAAATTGCATCTTCAATCTGACAGTGCGTGCTTGCGACAAGATGATTTATTGGCTTTTGGCGCCATTTAAGAGATGGAAAGAACACCTGTTCCGTGATGACGTTTATTGATATATTGACATTCAATCGCCAGATTTTTAAAGATAAAAGAGTCCAGTATGAAAGATGGTCACAAATTCATTCTGAGGCAAGAGCTTCCTTTGCGCTTTTAATAGAGAATGATCAGAGAAAAACACATAATTCATAAAAGGTTCTTTGGTCGTCACGTAGTTCTTCATGGGTCGCACGCACGGCTTGATAGATAGGCGACTGAAGTGAACTTTTAATGACCGTTTCATTTCTAGGAGTTTTGTCAGTCGGACGGATTCCGCCCGATTCTGCCATCCATCATGCATTCTCATTGTCTATTTTATCCGAAAACTCGTCCTCATTAAATATAGTTTAATTACTTTTCTGCTGCAGAATGAAATCGTTATTTGATTTTTTTTTCCTTTTTCTTATTCTGAAATTTTTAATGACACGGTCGAGTTAAGAGCGCCCGGAAGCACAAATTCACGGAAGATCGGACTTTCGACCAATTGAACACGCTCCTACTTTTGAAAAAATCTTTCACCCGATCTTGCTCGGGGGTCATCTCAAATGTGTTCTTCGATCACGAACAATTTCATTGAAATGGACATTCTTTGCACTAACGATTAAGGATTAGATCATGAAGCAGGTCAAAGTGTTTGTTAAAAACACACGCATTGATGCATTTGCTTTCGTTTCTGGGAGATACATTCATTCATTCATAATGTATTCATTCATTTTTTAAAGGATGTCTTTAGGTACGTCTTAAGATTCATCGTAAGATGTGAATAAATGCAATGGCGATTTTTTAAAATAATTATTCTTCCATTTTTCAAATTTTACATTACAAAATTACATTTAATGCCTATGGTTTCAGTTTATTTTTATTACATTGATGTATTTTTTAAATAACATAAATATCCATGTTTTAATAAATTTCGATGGCCTTGAGGTCCATTTATAGACTTACGCCACCTTTAAAAATGGTCAAACATTCACTCGAAGAATTGTAACAGGTAGTACCGCTGCCATCACCAAATTCTTCACTCGAAGAATGGAATTGGAACTAAAGTTTTGTTTAAACAATAAAAAAATCTTGTAGCTTTCTCGACAACTACAGCAACCGCATCCTCAGTTCTCATCGAGCTCCTATTTATATCTACCGGACTCGATTATTATTTTTATTATCATTATTAAACAAGTCAGAGAAAACTCTTATCGAATCAGAATTCGCGAATCCATGTCGGTTCGAAGTTCCACCCCCCTTATTACAATAAGATTAATCGATTATTCTTACATTCATAATGAGAAAATCTGTTAATAGAATAAAAACAATGATTAACCCAAACAAATAATCTAATACCTAAACTTGCATGTTATCTATCAATCTGATTAGTTAACATTGGAGCCACGTCTGGTTGCCTCCAACTCAACCAGGACACAAATTTATACATGTTATCAATATTTTACTTAATAGGCATTTTAACTTAATGCTTAATTCTTCGAAAAATTATCAAAATTACCAGCTTACTAATGACCTATTATTAAGTCAAAAATCGTTAAATTAAAAATTTCTTAAGATTTAAAGGTTGATTTGTTTTTAAAAAGTAAATCCTGTACAACGAACGCTTTCGAAATTTCAACATTTTGATATCACCCCTAAGTTTAATCAGGAAGCAATTTAGTCGTATTCAAAACAGAGCCGTCAATCTGTCATGCACCTTTTTAATAACTTAATAGCTTTGGAAAAATCTAATTACTGTTATTACCAATTAACCTTATTTGTTTTCTTAAAATGAAGATGCAATCGTTTTAACTCCAGCTAAACTTATAATGCTGTCTTGATCACTGGACTATTAAGAACACGCTTATTATTATTATTATTATTATTATTATTATTATTATTATTATTATTATTATTATTATTATTATTATTATTATTATTATTATTATTATTATTATTATTATTATATTATTATTATTATTATTATTATTATTATTATTATTATTATTATTATTATTATTATTATTATTATTATTATTATTATTATTATTATTATTATTATTATTATTATTATTATTATTATATTATTATTATTATTATTATTTATAATAGACTACCTTATTATAACTACAACTACAAAAAATTATATTAAAATGTTGTTCAAATTCTTGTCCATAAAATGGAAACCTTAATTTGTTAGAAAGTTTATTACACCCCGAATTAAGCTTACCGCAATCCAGTCCAAATCATCTTAGTTATACTAAGTAAGCTTAGTTACGGACTCTAATCAAACAAATAATTAAATACTTACCCCGATCCATAATTTTAAATATCACAAGCTTTTGTTTCATAAATATATTTTAGTCAAATTATTGCATACAATTTACATATAATTAATATTATATTAATCACTTAACCTAAATTTTAAACTTACTGCCAACGTAAGACTTCCCACAAATAATCAGTTGACTTTGTTACGTTTCCGCCTAGATTAATTTAATACTATATGCATTAAATTTAAAAGATTAGAAAATTGATTTTGTAAGTCATTTAACACTTATAAAATACTATTTGCTAATGCATATCTATTCACAATCAGCCAGATTGTTTGTGTGAAACTTCCCAAGTTAATCGTGAATTAAGTGAACGTCGACCAAAGACTAATATAATATTCACATATGCAATATTATGTTAAATGCATACTGACAAGTAATATAGTTAGTAGCAAATAATAAAAAAGGACATCGAAAAAGTTATTTACAAAGTAATTATAATACCTGCCGTTCTTAGAAGAGGACAAAGCCAAGCAGAGAAGAAAATTGAACGACAAAGGATCACTTTGCACTTCCCTATTTATAAGCAGATGATTGGCCAGCGAATCACTCGGGAACATCTTGGCGTAGGAGGAAATTTTCGTTCATTTGTAAAAACTTGTTTCATTTAGGGGAAGTTCTGTAAAGTATGAACTTAATTAATGGACTTATATTTGCATCCAACATCAAATGGCTTGTCAAGGATTGTTCTTATTTATAGACCAGAATATACAAGGTACGAAACTCATGGCTATTCAAAGAATATGATCATCGTTCGATATTTTTTATATTTTAAACTTGAACAATGAGTTTTAACAAAGGTAAGGTCCATAGAAATTGAAGTAATTATAGTATCATAAGTCATTATAGTATCACATCTGCTAAGTAGGTCATGGATCATAGGCAATAATGAAAAATTGGCCAAATCTCGCAATGTTCTGTATCACGCCAATTAGACATTTCTTCAGACTCAGATTAAATGAAGCAATAAAATTACAAACGGTTGAAAATGGTATATATTTTATGCGCAACTGTAGAATTGGAGCCGCGTGATTAAGTGATTTTTAGCTTTCGCCGGAAATTAGAATGTTCAAGCCAATTATTTTCATTCCAGAAACCGATTCTGTGAGTAGATGAAATAAGGATCTTGAAATAATTGCTAACCGAAAAGTGTTGCGACGAGGTGCCAGTCACGTTTACTTTTCGGTCGTAAGTCCTTAAATTCAAGATACAATAATTTCTATCTGAGGTAAGTGGTTATAAATTACATAAAAATAGTTAATATATCAATCCTTATTTTTTCGAGAAATACAAAAAAGAATGATGAGATAGAAGCGCTAAGGAGAACAACGTACCGGAGGTTGCACAATTATTTATATTACGCAATTATGCAAGACCGGAGCAATCAGGGAAATATGTTCGAAGCGATAGGAGACTATAAACAATAGTAGCAATCGCCTTTTAAAAGCATTGTGAACAAGAAAGGCATTAAATTATATTTCTAATAAAGAATCGCAAATTTGGACATGCATTTCATTTTATTAGGTTTTACTCACTCATGGTTTTATCAAATGGGGCAAAGTGAGATATACTTATTATAAAAGGTGCTATCAGCATTATCGAACAACTTAAACTTTTATCAATGACCTTATGAATCAAAAGCCCTTACAAGCATGCTTCAAGCTATGAAAGCTCAAAATTATTCCAAATCGATCAAAAAAGTAAGAAATCTCAAATTAACTTTATAGAAATTAAATATATTTTAAAATAATTACAGTTTAAAACTTTAAATTTTTAAATTAAACTAAATATTAATTAAACTAATTTTTTTCTTTATAAAAAAAAATTTTATGTCCCTGCAATATGAAATAAGTTTAACTAATTTAATATTCATTAGAAAAAAAAGACTCATCGGATCATTATGAAATTAAATTGTAACTCCTAGCACAAACCGAAACCCTAAAATTGTTAAATTGCTATCCGCAATGCCCGTGATGGGCTAAAATTAAATAAAATGTTACTAACTATTGCTTAAGCTATTTTTTTAATTACAAGCTAAATTTAGCTAAATCAAATAGTTTAGTTGAGGTGGTAGTTTAACTAATTTTTAATTACTAACCAAAAAGTTTAATTTTAAAATTATACTTTTTTAGTTTTTTTTTTGATTCACTGGTTTAGATTTATAATACACAACTATTGCATAACCCTCCCCGTCATTTGGAAAATATAAGAAAAAATCAGTAAATCTACTATAAAATCAAATTTAAAAATAAATTAAATTAAAAGTTAAAAAATGTATTTTAATGTAATATATTTAACAACTACTTCAATAATTTACCATTTTCGACGAAAATGTTAGCAGTTGTGCTCCCCGTAAATACGCCCACCGGTTCCAGTGTGTGGCCTCCGCCGAAGTGTTCCACCCTTGTTAGTAGTCAATAAGTATTAAAATGAATAGTGTGATAGTGAAAACTTGCTTCAAAGATATCAAATTAAAAGATGGGCAGGGTACAATTGACATCATAACCGATATGAATGTTGGCAAATGCCTGCAAGAAATTGATGGAGATGATGATGAAGCTGTAGTACAACTTCTACAGAAGCGATGTGGAAATCACTCACTAAATTTAGCTGCAAGTATGGATGCTTTTGAATCAAGGAGTGATAAGTAACAGAGGTCCTATGGCGTGCAAGTTGGCCGAATGGATAGTTCCAGGATGTGACGTTAATGTAACAGTCGTTAGGTGTCATGTTCGCAACCCAGCCTGCAATGCCAGGGAGCGCCCTCGGATAGGGGAAATGTTGGATCGACTAAGAAGTGCATTCCCATTAGGATGCATAAGGCACTCAAAAAGTGGGCTAAATACATCGATGGGTAAAGTGCAGGCATTATGGAATTAAGTAAGTTTGAGCCCAAAGGCAGAGGAAAATAGAGGAAATTCTGCAGTTAAAACCTTTGTTCAGACTAGACAAGTAGTACCAGATGGTGCAGTGGACAAACGTCTTAATCTCTTCGAGGTCAGATTCAATCCCCCCACATTGTTATTGCAGCCCGTACTCACGCAACCGCAAGGAAAAGAGTTCCCGGCATTGGTCCGCTCAAACTGGCACAGTATCCCCCCGGGCGCAGGCACAAAAGTTCAAGCATCCGTCGATGCAGTCGCATCCGCATGCCATCCTCGCTTCCTTGATTTTGTTGATCTCCTCTCTTTCGGCCGAGTCTATGCACTCCACACCTGTCGACCAGAGCTTGTAAAGTCTCTGTCGTGCGGAGAGGGGAATAGATAGGAATAGATAGACCCTTCCCTTCCCTGCGCTGGTGATACGTTAACGAAACATATATTTTGTAGAAAGGGAATAATTTGTAGATTTTAAATATGTTTTTAAAATTGCAAGCGCGTTAAGGAATTTTATGTTATCGGCGCTCAAACGTTATACGCTAACCAAACATTCATTTTTATTCAAAATTTTGTTACGCGCATCATTTGCTAAAGGTGTTAAGGACATGTTTTATTTCTGGTTTTACTTATTTTCATGAGGAACATTGAACCCTCCAAAGATTTAACAAATAATTTGCAATTATTGCATTCCTTAATAGGGCACAGATGTTTTAAATCTATCTATTGTACAACCTGTTTTGTACTAAGAAAATGAAACCATGTAAAATAGATTCCAAATTGCAGGCAAGACTGTAGAGACAATCAGACATATGAACAGGAAATTAAACACAAAGTTGTGAAGTAGCTGGGATGATCACATTAAATCTTGACAGTTTTAGGTTAACGAGAGTGCACAAGACATTGATTTTTTTCACATGAAGCAGTGAATATTATTCATGAGGGTAAGGCTAAAGGCTTTCCACATTCGTTGCAAAGTTCTGTGATGGAGGTGATTATTGTAATTATTAGTTAATCACTCTAGTTATTCATAATTAGCTAATAATTGATATTTTCTTTATTCGTTAATTTTCTGATACGCTAATCGCAAAGCAAGAAGGAGGAGGATTCAACGTCTTCATATCCCAGTTCCAAATGCTTTGATAAAGGTGATTATTATAATTGCAGTGGATAAGGCTGAAGAGTTTTACAGAAAGAAAATGGACATTGTGCGATTAATGCTAATCATGATGATTACAGGATGTGAATATATACTTTTAAAAGCTGCTAATATTTGTCAACAGCTAGTGCATGGTGTGGACAGGAGTTGCCTAGATAGTCTAAGTGGTCTGATCCTGAAAGCATATAAAATATGCTATAAATTAGCCATGAAAAAGTTGAAGTGGGCTATGATTGGTTAATGAGGATGATTTGCACATTGGATTTAATTTACACATTCATTCAAAATAGAAATTTAATGTGATTAATGATTCTTTGGTAATTTCTGCAATTTATTAATAATAGTGCTCGTTGTCATCAAATAATTTTTATACCCATTTATTTACAATGCCTCATTAATATTTTTCCATTGCATCAATTTCATCAAATTAACCCATCAGAGTAATGTCTTTCATTGATTTTTGAATGTTGAAATGCTCAAGGCTCACTCAATACTAGGCTCAAAAAGTCCTTCATGTTTTACAATGCCATCACATCACAATTAGGATACTTGTTGATTCTAAGGATTGTAAATGTAAACATGTTTTCTTAGCAAACGTTTAAAAGGGATTGGAGAGGTTAAGCTGAAAAGCAGGCTCCTGGAATTATATGAGGACTATTTCTAGGCATTTGAAGTATGTTGATTTTAGTCAATTTTTGTTTTCTTAGTTGTCGACGACAACTTGTCATGTTGCTCTGGTCATGTTTAAGATTATGGTGTTGAATTATTATTTATTATTGAAACATTATTTATTAGTACCAATCTGCTCCTCCAAGTTGCTACATAATCTTGTGCATCACATAATTATTTTATTTCCAGCATTGGTGTCAAGTGCATCTTAAACAATGCTTGATAAACTTCTGTTCTTGATGTTTTAAAATTTTCAACTTTTTGTTATTGTTTGTAATGCTTCTTGTGTTTATTTCAGCTTATGAGGCAGACTTAAAGTCTTTCCCATTAATGAGTGAAAATGTCAATGGCAAGTCAGCTGTCTCTGAAAGAAAGAAGGAAAATTAAAAAGATATTTGATCCTGATGTCTCGATTACTTTTTTTTACATAAACAACATTCAAAAATAACTTTGGAACCATTAATTTTATAGTCTGATCCAGGATTCCACAAAAAATGTATACGAGAACTTTAGCCTTGCTTATGATTAAAAATCAGTTGAATTTAGAGCTGCGATCGTTTGGATTTAAGTTCCTTGGAAGTTGTTGGCGACGATTCAATTGATCAATGGCGATTTTAACAATCTGGACGTCCCTATCGTGGAGCACATTGCAATGTAAATTAAAGGACATCTTGGATAACAAAACATCTGGATAATATCGTAATAATGTGGTCATAATTTGGGCATTTACAAAAATTTGAGGGAACATTGCCTGTGCCCCCTCCCCTAAGTCAGCTCACTGCTTCCAGTGTGTGAATTTCCGCCTATATACTCTAGATATGCTTCGTGTAATTAATTTTGTATGGTTTATAATAGTCAATAAATACTGGAGTGCACGTGATAATCACAACGAAGAATAATGCTTTAAACAATTTTGTTTAGGTTTGTTTTAATTTCCCCATTCTTCACATATTTTTATACAAAGATAAACAATTAGAGAATTAGTTAGAATTAATCGAAGTTTTCAACGTTTCGTAACATCACTCTGGCTATGACCTAAAAAGCACATCATCACCTCCAAAGCGACAGCACCAACGTTAGTAATAAAGGTACTTCAGTTACGGCAAAATCAATGAAAACTCTTAAATAATTTAATAGCATATGAATATTGTTAACGTTATTTAAATTCATATTTTTTATTGCAAAAATTTTAACGCTTTAAATGCAGACAATTACAAAAAACATACAAAAATGATATTTAATTTAAGTTATAGTTTATATGTATTTAATATGTAACAATATAATTTATTTTAGTAAATATTTTGAAGCCAAGCATACATTAAATGAAGAGTGTATGAAAGAAAAAATGTCAAATAAATAAAAATATTTAAAATTGATTATACAAATTATGTCATTTTAAATTATTTAATAACAAAATAATTAGTATTATTTAATTGAGATTGAAGCTCCCGGACAGGCCTATAAATAAATATATTGACCTTGTCAGTAGACGCCATTTTCCCCGTGTTGTGTTGAGAGCTACTGGCATTACCGAGGATGTTGTCTTCTAGCAGGGTCGCATCGTGTGCTCTTAGGCAGCTTTTGCCAAAAACCATTGTTGAAGTAAGATTTATTTTAGGTGCTTGATTTATATTTAAAAGAATTTGCAAGCCTCGTTTTTTTGTAATTACCTCAATGTCCTTTAGCAGACATATAGAAGTTGTTTTATCTGGCTCGTTTTACATTTTAGGTCAGTAAGCCAGTTTTGGGAGCCGGATATGTTGCCTGTAGGAATCTGTCCACCACCCAGTCTTTGAAGGCCGCCGGAGGTAGAATAGCGATAATTTCTATTTCAAGGGTAAATTCACATCGCAGCGTGCGTTTTTAAGGTTCTGCCGAGATCGCCTCAATTTTGGAGGACAGGATCTTGAACACCAAATCGAGCATCAATTTGGAAGAGACTGGTAGGGTTCTGTCTATTGGAGATGGTATTGCAAGAGTTTTTGGACTTAAGAACATCCAGGCTGAAGAGATGGTTGAATTCTCCAGTGGTCTCAAGGTGAGTGATAGAAATAGGACCTTAGTTAAAGCTTTGTGCACAACCTTACTTTTTTTTAAGGGTATGGCTTTGAACTTGGAGGCTGACAATGTTGGTATTGTCGTTTTTGGTAACGACAAGTTGATCAAGGAGGGTGATATCGTCAAGAGAACTGGTGCTATCGTGGATGTCCCAATCGGTATGGAACTCTTGGGAAGAGTTGTTGATGCCCTTGGAAATCCCATTGATGGAAAGGTTAATGAACTATAAGTCAAGTGTTGTGTGTCCACACTTATTTACAAATCATTACTTTGGTCTAGGGTCCTATTTCAGCCAAGAGAGCTAGAGTTGGTGTGAAAGCCCCAGGTATTATTCCAAGAATTTCTGTGAGGGAACCTATGCAGACTGGCATCAAGGCTGTTGATAGTTTGGTCCCAATTGGTAGAGGTCAGAGAGAGTTGATCATTGGTGACAGGCAGACTGGTAAGACTGCCATTGCTATGGACACCATCATCAATCAAAAGAGGTTCAATGATGGAGTTGATGAGAAGTCCAAGCTGTACTGTATCTACGTTGCCATTGGTGAGTTTATCTCCATATTGCGAGACACAAACATCTTTGGTCTTTCTTTAGTGACATTGTTCTTTTTCAAGGTCAAAAGAGATCCACAGTGGCTCAGATTGTGAAGAGGTTGACTGATGCTGATGCAATGAAGTACACCATTGTGGTCAGTGCCACTGCTTCTGATGCTGCTCCTCTGCAGTATCTGGCTCCATACTCTGGATGTGCTATGGGAGAGTATTTCAGAGACAATGGAAAGCATGCTCTGATCATCTATGATGATTTGTCCAAGCAGGTTAATGCTATGCATGTTTACCTTGATTTGTAATCTTAATTAAGATTATTTTGCATTTTGTCTGAAACTGATTGTTGATTCATACATTTCCTTTTGCAGGCTGTTGCTTATCGTCAGATGTCTCTACTTCTTAGGCGTCCGCCAGGTAGAGAAGCCTACCCAGGTGATGTCTTCTATCTTCACTCCAGGTTGTTGGAGCGTGCTGCCAAGATGAACGACTCCTTTGGTGGTGGATCCCTGACTGCACTGCCCATCATTGAGACTCAGGCTGGTGATGTATCTGCCTACATCCCAACCAACGTCATTTCCATCACTGACGGTCAGATCTTTTTGGAGACTGAGCTCTTCTACAAGGGTATCAGACCGGCCATCAACGTCGGTTTGTCTGTCAGCAGAGTCGGTTCTGCTGCTCAGATGAGAGCCATGAAACAGGTAAAAACACTAAGGTGATCAGGGTCTTCTATTGTAAAGGTTTGTAATAAGTTTGTTCTTACATCAACAGGTTGCTGGTTCGATGAAGCTCGACCTTGCCCAGTATCGTGAGGTGGCTGCTTTTGCTCAGTTTGGTTCAGATTTGGATGCTGCTACCCAGGCCCTCCTTAACAAGGGTGTCAGGTTGACTGAACTTCTCAAGCAGGGACAATACTGTCAGTTTCATATTCTTGATTTTAAATGTTGGCATTGGTGACTTATTTTTCTGGAATTTTCAAGGTCCAATGGCCGTAGAAGAGCAGGTGTGCGTTATCTATGCCGGTGTCCGCGGTCACCTCGACAAGATCGACCCATCCCGCATCACCACTTTCGAAGTGAAGTTCCTTGAGCATCTCAGGAGCTCTCAGCAGCAACTTCTGAAGGCTATCAAGGAAGCAGGAAAGTTGACCGAAGAGACTGATGCACAGCTCAAGAAAGTTGTCCTGGATTTCCTCGCTGGTTTCTAAACCTAACTTTAGACAATAATCGATCAATGGCAGGAAGTTATCGGAAAAAATAAATACTTGTTCTTAGGATTTCTTGTGGATTAAATTCATTTTGGGAGATAGTTTTGTGTTCAAAAACTTGTGAGTTATTTGCATAGCTTAGGAACTTAATGGCAGCATTCTGGTCAAAATGTGGACTTAGCTTGGATGGGTCACTGGTGTTGGGAGACAGTGATACCAAAGAAAATTCTGATAAGATGCCGGCAAAGGTTTGAAGCTCTCGTAGAGTTGAGATCGCCAGTGTCTGAGTGTTGCTAATGTTCGATTTAGGAGGCTTGTGTGTTCCAAAAGGTTTTGTAATGAATTATAAACTTTAAAACTATTTGAGAATATCTTATATCCTAGACACCTCAGCAAGATCCAGCTGATCCCAACGTTAATATCTATTTTGTAACATGTTTGCTTGGTGCTTGTGCCGTTTATATCATTTATTTACTCACATTCTCAGTATATATTTTATTAAAAAACTTATAACCTTGTGTCTTCACATCGTAGTGTGAAACTGTGGTCCGTACAATCTGCATAAATAATGCCCAGTTGACCAACAATCTTTTGGGGCCCCAGCTGGTTTTTAAAATCTTTATGCTTTATCAAGCAGGCCGTAGAGAACCAAAAGCTCTGTTGATACATAATTAAAGTGAGCTCTTTAGGCGCTTTATGGCGGTGCAAGGTATGTTGCAAACACACAAGGTCCTTTTGCTAGGAAAGCGGTAGACTTTATAATGGAAAAATAGTTCTGGTCTGGCAGCCTCGATTATGAAGCACCAGTAAAGCACTCGACTTCACGTCTGCAAGCTACTCATCGATTGTTTGCATGAAAATCACCCAGTTCTTCGAGACTGACTTGCGCTTCCGCATTACATTATGCGTTGCATAAACTTGGCCCAGGTTCAAGAATCACACAATTTACACATTTATCTTATAAATTACTGGTGCTTTTTGAGCAAAACATCCTTTATATGATTCACAAAGTCATATTTAATAAATTTACAATAAAATTTAACAGCAAAGTTTGAATATTAGTGGGATTTCATCGATAAATGCCTATGATGTTGTTTTTGGAGATTTTCGCGGCTGAGCATGAGGTCTCTTCTTGTTCAGTAAATAATTTTTATTACAGGAATCACAAAAGCTGATGATTATAATAAGGACCTATATAAATGGTCCCATTTTCAAAACTCATTTACGTAATATATATTCGAAAGCTAACTTGCCCCGCCACCAAGCGCCCCTTGGATGCGACGCTATACAAATGGTTGGGCGCCCCTGACGCTTACGCTTATGGCTCTCTACAAATAAACTTATTGTTATTATTATCAGATAAAAAGAAATTAAATTTGGATGGTCCAGATGGCTGTAAATATTATTGGCAAGATGTCAGAGGGCCCCAACAAAATTTTTTGAAAGGAATATCGGAGGTGGCTCAGTTGTGGCTCTGGGCTGCCATTTCCTCTCGTGGTTCATCTGAACTCGTCTTCGTGGAAGGCAAGCAATATGTTGACATTGGGCCTGTATACCTTTCCGCTATGTGAGATTATTTGGAGGTGATTCAGTCGTTTTTCAGCAAGACAATGCCCCGCTACACACATCAGGACTGAAAAAAGCTTTTTTCCAGGAGAAGATTTTGAAATGGCCAGCTCGCTCCCAAGAAATGAACCACAATGAAAACATGTGGGTACTGCCTGCTAGGAAGGATAAACTTGATGTACTCCAATGGAAAACAATATTTCAGTATTCAGGAACTGAAAGATACTTTTGAATAAGATCTGGATGGAAAGAGTTTGAAACCTTTCTTGGATTCACTAAAAAATAGTGTTCAAGAGTTAATTATTAAGAAAGGGCACCCCGTCATAATAGCCCGGCGACAAAATAGCCCCGTCAAAACAGCACCATCAAAACGTAAAACTCATTTCATTTAATCAAATTTTAAATAAGTTATCGGCTAATGTCTTCAACTCATATAAATATTTTTTTATAAAGATACATTGACGGGGATGTCTTGACGGGGATATTTTGTCGCTGGGCTATTTTGACGGGTCACCTTAAGAAAGGATATAAGATACATTATAGACTTTAATATAAATAATAAGTTAAAGGTTGGATTTTAATAAATATGAAAATTTATGCTCCCTAGTGTTTCTTGTTCTTTTATGCTATTTATATTTCCAGTTTTTTACGAAAATTTCGCGAAATATTTGTCTGATTCCACTAAATTTCATAGGTATCTAAATCTAATGCTTTTCAGTACATTGTGTGACAAAATGGCCTATGAAAAGTCAGTACATAAAAAGAAGTTATCGTAAAGAAACGTAACTGGGCCAAGTTTTTGCAACGCACTGTACAATGTAGCTCTTAAAATATTGAACTAATCAAAGCCAAATTTGGAAATTATAAAGTAAATAACTAAATTTATATATATTTGTTCCAAATTTCCTATTGATTGAGCAAGTGATGATTTTAAATTCATCAAAATGTCCTATTCAGGCTGCGTAAAAAGATTACTAGCGTTTTGCACTATTTGGTGATATATCTATTAGCAAACTTTTACAAGCTTTTACAAAAGAATCACAAAGGGTATTTTTAGTCGATAGTTTAGTACATAATATTTTTATCATGGGTAGGAGTGGACTAACAGCTGAAGAGAAAGGAAAAATTCTGGCCTTCAAAACAGAAATATTGCCAACAATTAAATAAAAGTAAATTTGTTATTTCTAGATATTACAAAGCTATGAAACAAAATATATTAGTGGAGACCTCAAAAACTCCGACAAAAGATGCGAAGAAAACTCTTTCGTGAAGCTTCTAAAGAAAATCTCTCTCCAAACCAGTTAATAACAAGCTTGAAATTAAATGTCTGTAAGAAGACAGTCTGAAATTACTTAAATAACAGTGGAAAATTCAAATATGACAGAAGTTTGAAGGTTCTGCAACTCAAAGAAGGTCACAGAAAGGTTCATATGGAATGAGCCAATAATATGGTTGACTTCAAATCGGGATGGGACCAAACAATTTTTTTCTAATGAAATAAAATTTAATCTGGCTGCCAATATTATTGGCAACACTTAATTGTGGAAAAGAAGACCTACTTTGGCAGACAACAAGGAAGAGGCTCCGTCATGATCTGGGGAGCAATTTTGCCAAAAGGGACAACGACTTTGGCATTCTCAAAGGTAAGAAAAAATCTCACAATTATATTGAGACATTAGATAAGTTTCTGCTACCATTTGATAACAATAATTTTGGCGATAACTTTGTATTTAAGCAGGATAATGACTCTATACGTGTTTCCAAGTTGACGAGAATGTTTTTCCAGAAAAGGAAAATCAAGATGGTGAGTTGACCAGCATTATCCCCAGATCTCAACCTAGTACCATATATAGTTTACTCGACGCTTCTTGGTCTCAAATCATCGTTGTCAGCCGGGCCGGATGGTATTCCAAACATATTC
Organism: Whitmania pigra; assembly: GCA_021613335.1. Lineage (NCBI taxonomy): Eukaryota > Metazoa > Annelida > Clitellata > Hirudinida > Haemopidae > Whitmania > Whitmania pigra. The sequence goes on from JAJTWR010000260.1 coordinate 664,107, forward strand.
TTGAAAAAATGTGCATCTGCACTAGCTGTTCCACTATCCCACCTTTTCGACGCATCCTACAAAGATCATAAATTACCCCAGGACTGGAAAGTCGCCCTGGTAACACCCATCCACAAGAAAGGTCCCACCACTTCTCCTGAAAACTACAGACCAATATCTATTACATCAACATGTTGCAGAGCTATGGAAAGAATCATCAATAAATCCCTAATGCAATACCTTTTGAACCATAAGCTTAACGACTGTAGCCAACATGGCTTTATTCCGGCTCGTTCAACTACCACAAATATCCTCGAATGCACTCAAAGATGGACAGACGCCATACAAGACAAGCAAAATTTAGACATCATCTACTTGGACTTCCGTAAGGCCTTTGACTCTGTCTCTCACACAAAGCTAATGCTCAAAATATGCACATATGGTGTAAGTGACAATATGAAAAGATGGCTTGAGGATTTTCTATACTTGAGGTCACAGAAAGTGAGCATCAATGGATGTATCTCAGAAGAGGTTGCTGTCACTAGCGGAGTTCCTCAGGGGAGTGTTCTCGGGCCAACCTTAATTTTGCTATATATAAACGACCTACCCGAAATATTCAAAAGCTCCGACACCATTTGTAAGCTCTTTGCTGACGATGTAAAACTTTACAACACTTCTTCTCTCCAGTTGCAACGATCTCTTGACAAAATAGTAGAATGGAGTGAGAAATGGCAATTACAGCTTGCTCCCGACAAATGTCAGATACTCTCGCTGATTGGTTACAACAAAAATTTCAACCCATGTGAATTTTGGATCAATAACCACAGACTGTCGAGAGCTGGCACGATCCGAGATCTGGGAGTGCTTATTGATTCCTCCCTCAAATTCGTCCATCACATCGACAACATCACCAGGAAAGCAGCCATAATATCCAAATTGATTCTTGCATCTTTTTCCTCTAGAGACCCAGATATCCTTAAAAAAGCATTTTGTACTTACGTTAGACCAATATTGGAATACAGCTCTCCCGTTTGGAATCCTCATAAAAAACTACTCATTGACAGAATAGAGAAAATTCAAAAAAGGTACACAAAGGCCATTCCCACACTTGCCCATTATCCATATCTACAAAGACTAAAGACACTTAAACTACCAACATTGGAAAAGCGTCGACTACTGGCCGATCTCACTCTCTGTTACAAGCTACAAAATGGCTTTATCCACAGCAACATTTCCACTACTCTTATTAGATCAACTTACACTAGGACCAGAGGCCATAACCACAAACTCAGGACAAGAAAATCCCGATGTGAAATATCCAAACACTTTTTCTCTAACCGCATTGTCCGATCCTGGAACTCCCTGCCAGCTCATATCGTCAATTCCTCAACATCAAACCGATTTAATTCTGAAATCTGTAAACTAAATCTTAATCTCTACCTCAGATTCCAAGAACTTTGAAAATTTATTACCTCCTATTAAATTTTTTCTCCTCACTTTTGATTTCTCAAACTAGATCTGCCCGAGCGATGATGAACTTAGTTTTCGCGTTTAAGTTTATTTTTCGATCGTGTTAGAGGCTTCGGCCCTTCGTTCGTGTCTTTAAATAAATAAAATAAAAAAATAATTGAAAACGTTTATGGAAAGGTTGTTAATGGAGTATATAGAAGTGGAAAGACATATTTTTAAAAAAAGAGCTGGAAGAGGCCATAATGAGGAACATCCTGGGAGACGATTACCTAAACACTTAATTAAATCAATGAAATATGGATGCATAACAATTTTAGAAAATAAAGGACGTATTATTAATTACTAAAAATATTGTTTAAATAAAATTTAAAAGTTAATTATGTGATAATTTAATCGTGAATTGAGTTTTTCCGAAACGCTTGAAACCTTTTTACAAAATATGACATTTTGTTTATTTTGAAAGTATATTTTTTTGAATCAAAAGCAAATTTAGAACAAGTATAAAACATTAGAATTTGCATGTATCTTCCAATTTTGGATCTGATTAGTCAAATGTTTCAAAAGTTATGCAACATTTGACGGGCGTTTGTAACCTTTTTATACGCACTGTAAAGAGAAGCGGGTCTTCCCTGGTTTTATAAAATGCGAATTATACAACTATAACCTTCAGTTTTCCTACTCCAAATTGACGAAACTAAGAGACCGTGGCCGCTGTGCCTAGGGGCTCGAAATCTCGATCGGCGGCCCAAGTAAATACCACCCATCTTTGAACTGAATAAATCCAACAATAAATTTGGCACGTACTGAGACCGACGTTTATTACAAAATAAGTGTACGAAATTTAATAACACATAAACAGGAAAGCGACTTTAATGATCTTTAATTTGCATAAACTTGTTATAAATACAAACTATTGTAAATTAGTCATCCGACGCAAAAAATGAAGTTTATGTAGCATTTCATGACAAACGCAGAGCGTGAACAACTGGCTTTACTGCTGTTGAATGATGTTGCGGGCCACGGACCTTTTGACATTCTTAATAGACGCTGATATCCAGCTTTTTCTGCCACTTTCTTGAATATCCAAAATTATAGTCAGGGTTTTTTTTAAATGTTTGGTTCGATATGATTGCATTCCTTTAGCAATCCTCTATGGAATTGCTCAAATAACTTTATCTAGGGTTTCTTTCAGACAATATAGTTCGGGAAGGGGGCATTCCAGGAGTTCGAGAGGGCCTTTTTTTACAAAATACTAAATTTGAAATCAAATAACTTGACAGTTCTACAAAAGGATTTTATAATATATATACTAACAAGATTATATGTCTGGCCAACATTGCATATTTTTTCGAAGCTCTTTATCGAGCCTTCTGACAGGGATCTTCAGAGGATTGGCTCCATCGATATACGTTTCGGCCCTGAATCCTTACACTATCAGTTCTGGTTCGCATCTAACGTAAACCAACATATTTATTTATACTGTTGCAAAATCATAATATCATTTAAAAACATTATTATAAAAAATTAATTATTCTGTTACAATAATTATATGTTTATTATATTAATTATATTCATAATCTTTGAGATGAAGCTTGATAGCTTTTTTATTTTTACATAATTACTTATGTATACATTTTTCGAATCAACTCTCATTACTTCGAAATAAAGGCTTGCTCATCATACTTAAAAGCAAATTTAATCAAAATTTCACAATACAAGGTCGTTAAAGGAGCAGGAATGGAAATAATATCAATGTTTGGACAAACGACACAAACATCTAATGGTGTTGGACAATCTGCGGCAGAAGGGATATTTGGAAGGCTTAAGCTCTCAGATAAGGACTTATTGTCCGAGAGGTTGCCAGGTGATCGACAGCGTGGAACGACAATCAAGTTTGTGCCCCCGATTGTGGAGGACATTCTTCATGGAAAGAAAAATGAGGATGGAAATCCAATCCGCGTCAAGGTCAAACTTCACAGCTTAACTGTCATGAAAGAATACAGAAACAGGAGTTTTGAGGAGCTGAGATTTGAAGATTACCAAGAAGATAGAAAGTCAGGTCCAACATTTGGAGGAAGTGCATCGGCCACTTCTTAGTCTCTCAATCTTCAGAATTTGGAATGTTTAGAGAAAAGAAATCTACTTCTGCTGGATGTGGAACATAAATACGTCGTTGTTTCACCGAGTGGTTCAACCGAATTAAAGTTGATTCAGTCGATCGAAGATTGTGGTTTTCAAACTAAACTTTATTATTCATTTCAATCTCGTGAATTTTATTTTATGGTTCCTTTGCAAACCTATTTTTATTATTTGTTGGCTACCCAAAACCAAATTTGTGCGGAATACATTTATGTATATTTAAATATCTGAAAAATTCATTTGTTGCATCTTAAATATACGATATAAATCGTGATAAAACTAATTCAATTTTGTGTCTGGTAAAGTATTAAAAACCAAAGTTTGAAGTATTGCACGTGTTGGTATCTAAGATGTTGATAATTTAATTAAAATATGAAGCCAATATTTTTCAAATAAGTTTGAAATGCGGTAATTCAATGTTAGAATGTCAGCTGAAATCTCCATGCCTGTACGTCATCGAGAGAAAGGCTTCCTACCTTGGGCAATAGATACGAATATTTGTTTCATAATATTTGTTTGTTTGATTAAAGTGTTATTATTTTAACTTTTTGATTGCATGAGTAAGATGGTTTGGGGAAAGGTGATGGGAATGCTCAATTCCCGGTTTGAACGAAAATTGCTTCTACGACGACCCAATGGTGATTTATCTTCAGCTTGATAAAGATGAAAGCATTCTTCAGCAGCTATCTGTGGATTCATCATTTCAAACTCTCACGAGGAAAGGGATTTTTTCGGAAAGCAAATTTAACATGACGATGGAGGTTTTGAAGAGCATAATTCTGGAAATGACGGAGTGGAACTAAACGCCGATGTCTTCAAAAGACATTCTTTTGTCGTTTTCGAATGCTTCATCATGTCAGACAATTCCTCAGGAGGAATATTCCCCTCTTAATGAAAATGTTTCCCTCTCGGCCGCGATGACCAGGAGCACGTAGGCACAATAAAATTTAATAAGCCTAATGGATGCAGCACTCGACGCGCCTGTTTGCTTTGATTTCCAGCGAATCTAAACAGTTTCAGCTTGATCGAATGTTCCGAGTCCGCCTTTGAAACAAACTGATTAATTAGGAGGTGATTTATTACTTAATTGTAATTTAAAACAAACGGATTAATTAAGAGGTGATTTATTAATTAATTGTAATTTGAAACAAACGGATTAATTAAGAGGTGATTTATTAATTAATTGTAATTTGAAACAAACGGATTAATTAGGAGGTGATTTATTAATTAATTGTAATTTGAAACAAACTGATTAATTAGGAGGTGATTTATTACTTAATTGTAATTTGAAACAAACGGATTAATTAAGAGGTGATTTATTAATTAATTATAGTTCATTCATTCTTTCGACCATTCTCAGTCATTCGACTTAACCGAATGTATAACTGGCTCGGGAATGTTGACGAGGAGTTGAATTATTTTGAGGGGACTGGATCCAGGAATTCTTAATTGCATCAATTCACATGCGGATAATAATAATGATGATAATTAAAAAAAACAAAATAAAAAAAAATAATAAGAATACTGGCGAATCATCAATATCTTTCAACCGCCATATTTTCATGCGATCGCTCCTTTTCATCATCATCCATCAGAACACGTCCTATGAAATTGTAGACACAGACTTAATGATGGAGACATCTAAAAAAATATCGATATATCGATGCATCGATATATTTGATATCGAGGTTTAATTAATTCTTCTTGCGAACATGAAAAGAAAACCAGAAACAGGTGCGAAGCAGAGTTAAATTGAGGATCTTCCGTTCTACATTCTCACGTGTTCAGGACGATCTTATATGCTTCATACAATTTTACAAATATTTCTTTGAGGAAACTGCCATCCATCCATCCATTCGTCCATCCGTCCACCCGTTCATCCGTCCACCCGTTCATCCGTCCGTCCGTCCGTCCATCCATCCATCCATCCATCCATCCATCCATCCATCCATCCATCCATCCATCCATCCATCCATCCATCCATCCATCCATCCATCCATCCATCCATCCATCCATCCATCCATCCATCCATCCATCCATCCATCCATCCATCCATCCCATCCATCCATCCATCCATCCATCCATCCATCCATCCATCCATCCATCCATCCATCCATCCATCCATCCATCCATCCATCCATCCATCCATCCATCCATCCATCCATCCATCCATCCATCATCCATCCATCCATCCATCCATCCATCCATCCATCCATCCATCCATCCATCCATCCATCCATCCATCCATCCATCCATCCATCCATCCATCCATCCATCCATCCATCCATCCATCCATCCATCCATCCATCCATCCATCCATCCATCCATCCATCCATCCATCCATCCATCCATCATCCATCCATCCATCCATCCATCCATCCATCCATCCATCCATCCATCATCCATCCATCCATCATCCATCCATCCATCCATCCATCCATCCATCCATCCATCCATCCATCCATCCATCCATCCATCCATCCATCCATCCATCCATCCATCCATCCATCCATCCATCCATCCACCATCCATCCATCCATCCATCCATCCGTTTTTTATAAATACTCATGAATACAGTCATAATTATGATGATGATAATAAATACAACAACAACAACAATAACAATAATTCAAAGCCAAACAACGACCTTCAACATCTCGAGTTCCGAGATACGATCAAACAGAATGTCACACTTTCACGATAAGAACGACGATTATTTTAAAATTTATAATTTTAAATATTTTAAATATTTTATCTCAACAAGTACTGCTGTCAAGTAATAAATATTTTAAATTTAATTTTCAATTGAAATTCATGTTTAATTAATATTAGGATTTATTTCAATGTTTGTTGCAATGGAAAATATTAAGCCCAATTTGTATGTAATTATAAATATAATTATACAACATTACTATAAAAATAGTTAAGCAATAGTGAATGTGCTATGAATAGAATTATTCAATAGTAAATATTATTATAAATAGAATTATTCGATAGTAAATATGACTATAAATATATGACTATAAATAGTGCAATACTTTGAGAAATTCAATTGTAAACAATTTCACTCGAGTGTCGGAAACTGGGCAGAGAAGCATCTCAGTTGTTGATTGGAGGAAACTATTTTGGTTCTGTTTATACTCTACTCGTTGAGAATAAATGTGTTATGGCCATGCGTAGGACGACGATGATGATAATGACGATAATGATGTTGATGACGATGATGATGATGACAAAGAAGTACTTGATGATAATGATGATGAAAACGGCGATGATGATCGAAGATGAGGAGGATGAAGACGACGACGATGACGACGAAGCCTCCCAAGTGTGCAGTACAGCAGTACGGGCTGAGCACCGGTTTGTATAGCATCGATTGAAACTCCTCAATTCCTTCAACTCTGCACAGTTATCCTCCGTCCGTCAGAAACTGCTTTGTAACTCGTCAGCAACAACTATTCTCCTCCTCCTCCTCCTCATCCTATTCTTATTCTTCTGTTCTTCTTCTGCTTCTTCATCGTCGTCGTCGTCGTCGTCATCCTTTCCTCATCATCTCTTCTCCGTCATCTTAGTCATCATCATCACCACCATCATCATCATCACCATCACCATCATCATCATCATCGATATAAGCGTCGTCATCGCATGCTTTTTATAAACATCCCTCCAACTCCGAGTTGAATAGATCAGTCTTCGAACACTTTCGAAGAATTTTCTGCTTCTTCAAAAACTGAGACTATCGATGATGATGATGATGATGATGATGACGATGATGATGACGATGAAGTTGTGAACGTTTGGATTAAAAGCGGGAAGGAGGACAACGGTTCATCTGACCTTCACAGGTGACTTGTTTTTGTAATTTTATTGATTTTTAATAATCGTTAATGATTAATTATTAATTATGAGTTTTGTGAGTTATTATTTAGCAGAATACATTTCATTGTCTGCAAATATATTTTTTATCCATATACACGAAGGTTTATCAATTAGTTCGATCTCAGGTTCATAATGCTTCATAATTATCACATTCGAAATAAAAACGTTAATTAGATTATAAATTTTATTTTAAATTCATACGTACCCATTATCGATCTGCTAAGCAGTTTATTTTTAGCACAGGTTCGGGATAAGCAAGAGTTCAGTCAAGCGAATAATTTTCTGACTGAAGTTATTACTTTGAAATAACTTTAAATTGATTATTAATAATAATATTTTGATACAATTTGCAAAATTTATTTCCATTGATGTAAGTACATTTTAAATACGAGATTGAGGCATAGTTTCTCAGCATATCTTAATTTGGTTGCAAATCATATAACATAACATAACAATATCAATCATTTAAGCTCTTAACAAGTCAAATAACATTACATAATCAATTAAAATGTTTGGCAGTACTATCATTTTATTACATTATTTTTATTTCAAAAATTTCATTGAGAAATTCTATTAAATTCCTAGATATTTTGATATTTACGTTAAATATAGTTGCTTTGATAATATATCGTGATGATTGTGTGTTTCTACAACAAATACAATATAAAACTGTCTCTTAATTCAAAAGCGTGAAATTATATCAATTTATATTTTGCAAGTTCCTGTTGCAAGTATAAAATTATAAAATTTTATATTTCATATGCATAAATATATTAATTATGTATACATATATTATTTATGTGTATACATATATTATTTATGTGTATACATATATTATTTACCTGTGTAAATATATTATTCTTATGTATAAATAAATATTTTATATATATAAAATTATCTCCTCATTTTAACTCCTCTGATGATGATCTGAAAAAAGCTGTCCTCCGTGGTTTGAGAAGTCATGAATTGGCAAACATCCTTCTTTCATGGTTTTTATCCTTTGGGCCATTTTCTCCCCCCAGGAGTGGTCGTTGGGTGGTCCATAATTCCATCTTTATTCTCCACCCGATTGCATTTCGTTGCGCCCTTCTTCCTAGCGCCACCTCTCGAGAGCTTCTTGGATTCATTTCAAGAACACACGATTGAAATGAACTGCATTCTGGCATTCCCGACGAAGACGCATTAATTCGTTCGACTAAGTGAGCGGTGCAATTCACTCACTTCGAAGATGCATGCATTCGCATTATTCGTCCGATGCCTGGCGTATTAAGCGTGACATTAGAACGGATAATCCGGACGAACGAACGAAGGCAGGAATCCACAATTCAAACGAAAAAGGATCCTAACGGGGTTTCGTCTACCTCCCCTGTCCCCCTTGTCTTGATGGACAAGAATCATTTGTGATTCTTTAAGCTGCAGTTCTCGCTCTCGTACAAAAAGTTGTTCGTACAAAATTAAGCGTACGATGGGCTGGCGAAGGAGGATGAGTCACACAATATTGATCTCTTCCAATGCCCGAGAAGTTCACCTACCACCATCTACCGCTTTTCCACCAGTTCCTTTCCAGCAGATGACGTGCTACGTGCTGATGGTGATGATGATGATGATGATGTTGATGATGATGATGACATCAACACCTATGATGACGATGACATCAACACCTATGATGACGATGACATCAACACCTATGATGACGATGACGATAACGATGGTGATGTTGATGACAATGATGACGAATATATTGCCTGTTAACAGTGATGATAATAATGTTGTTTAAGCAACTGTTGTTGCTGCTGTAAGTGAGTAAGTAATGAAGAGCCAATACGCCAGGAAGAGGTGCACTCATTGACTTGGAGTGGATCAAAGGTGGAGTGCTTAATGAAGGAATGATTTAATGAGTGAAAGAATGAAAGAATGAAAGAGCGATAGATGGATGGATGGATGGATGGATGGATGGATGGATGGATGGATGGATGGATGGATAGATAGATGAATGAATGAATGAATGAATGAATGAATGAATGAATGAATGAATGAATGAATGAATGAATGAATAGATGGATGGATGGATGGATGGATGGACGAACGGATGGATGAATACAAATACCTTCTCCAGCACCTCTTTGATGATGAGCAACAAATCCTTTGTAATGTCACGTGGTAGGTAATGCAACACGACATCTCGCATGATTTACTGTCAGTTTTTATTGTAAATAACTCTCACAATCACATTTAGTTCCTGATTCTCCACTTGCCAGATGTGTGGTCTGGAATAATTAGATATTGTGATTATAGTTGCAGGCTAATTGCGCTTCAGGTAATGATGATGATGATGATGATTAGTTGAAGAACCGATTACGATTATGATTAAACCGACCAACTTATTTAGAATGAAGACTTGCAAATCACACAAAATGTTAACATTTTGAATTACTGCATCAACTTATGTAATTTTAGAATTTTTTTCTTTTCACCGGAAATTCAATTTCTGTTTCCAGTTCTCGATTCAAGAACATTTTTGGATCAAAATTTTAAATTCTATAAGAAATAAATAAATGAATTGTGTTTTATTTTAAATAAATTTTATAAATTTCTAGGCGAAAATTAAATTTTAACAATTAAGAATAAAATTAGTTACAAACGGAAATCGAAATATTAATAACTATTAATTTTTGTTATTAATATTAATATTATTAATACACAGGAATTTTTGCAGCCATTTCCATACATAATTGTTTAATCTCATCGTAATGAACTTATTTAATCCTAAAATTATTGTTAAAATTAAAAAAGTTACGATTTTTTTTAGTAAATTTATTAATATCTATTTATTAATATTAATTAAATTTATTAATATCTATTTATTAATATTAATTAAATTTATTAATATCTATTTATTAATATTAATTAAATTTATTAATGTCTATTTATTAATATTAATTAATTTATATCTCACTAAACCTAATTTAAAAAATTATAAATTTATCTAAACCATGTAAAGTATCAGTTCGAACGAACATGTAATTCATTTCATAAAAGAATCCTTGTGATGATGATGATGTCCAATATGTATTGTTATTATTATTATTATTATTATTATTATTATTATTTTCTCGTCTTTTGGAATCACGTCGTGTCATCACGGAACAGTTTCCCACGCAAAAGTTGGGAGTTGAATTTGAAAGTGAATTTTTGATTAAAAAGGTAAACATTTAAAAGAGCACTTTAAATTCTAAAAACGTCTCCGTTGTCAGTTTTCCTTACCATGGGAGGTTTGCGAGGTCAAAGGTTGAGTTTATTCAACCGTCGCTTGGCACTTTTCCCACGATATTTTTCTTCCTTTAAAATTTGTATCTTCTCCTTTTTTTAATTGACATTTATTTTTTGGAAGCATCATTATTTTAAATAACAATAATAATAATTAATAACAACAATAGTAAATATTACAATTTAATATTATTAAATATAGTAATTATTAATTAATGCTATTAATTAAGTTTAAATATTTACCTATTTTTGCATTTCCCAATAATAATAATAATAATAATAATAATAATAATAATAATAATAATAATAATAGTAGTTTATTTCTATGACGCCTTAAACGTAGCATCAGAGACTCCGTGGTTCCTGTGTGGATGTCCTGAAGAGATTAGTCTTCAGCTGACGCTTGAAGAGCTCGAGTGAGTAAAGACATTTTGTAAATGATCCTGTAATGTCTGGGCAGCCAGTGCAGTTGTTTCAGGGCATCGGAGCTGTTAAGATTAGCGTCAAGGAGAGCAAGTTTAGCTAACTTGTTTTGGATGCGCTGAGGGGAGAGGAAATGGGGGCAGAAGTGCCATAAAGGAGAGAGTAATGCAGTAGGCGAGGGAGGACTAGACTGCGTGCAAGAGCAGAAGTCATATCGACCGAAAGGGACGGAATGACATATCGGATTGCCCAGGCGAGGTGGTTGCATGATGTTATTGTGGAGGAGGCGTGTTGCTTGAATCAAAAGTAAAACCGAGGAGCTTTAGGGTAGTAAAAGAACAAAGAGGGGTACCAGGGATATTTATTGAGGATGAGGAGGTAGGTTCTTGAGTTGCATAGGTATGCCGATAAATATGATTGAGATATTGTGTATTTCCGCAGGTTGTCGAGTTGATCGGAGATGTTATTGCTGGAGAAGACAGAATAGAGGCTTGTGTCATCCGCATATTGGTAGATGGATTAGTAGGAAATTTTTGACGATGTCTGACATGGGTTAGATGTAGTTTGTGAGAAATAAGGGTCCTAAGACAGAGCCCCAAGGAAAACAACAGAAGAAGAAGTGTGGCAAGCGACCTTAACGTATTGGGATTCTGTTGGAAAGTTAAGAATGGAGCCAAGAGAGTGCGAGGCCATCGATACCAAAGTCGGTATGCTACGGCTGTGTCAAAGGCCGCCGAGAGATCTAGGCCAGCCATGACAGTTGCGATTTTCACAGATGTGGGATAATTTGTTGAAAATGTGAGAAAAAGCTGTTTGTGGAGATACCTGGTCTGTAGGCAGATTGGAGGAGAGAGAAGTTGAAGGATTTGGTAATATGAGGAAGAATCCTACAAAGTGTGAGCCCCTCTAGTAGTTTTATTGATATGGTGGAAAGGTTGGAGATGGGTCTGCAATTGGAAGGGGAGCTAGGGTCAAGACTTGGCTTTTTTAGTAAGAGAAGGCTGGGAAAGGATCTAGAGGAGATGTTTTATTGGGCCTTCAGGACATCTATAGACGAGGCAGGAGGGAGTGTTGAGAGGGGTGTGGCGGTGAACTCCCTGGATGGAAAGGATGAGATTGGTGATAAAGAAAGTGTATTAACGATTGCCTGATGAATGTTGGCGATTTTTGGGATGAAAAATGTATCGAATGAGATGACGAGAGACTGACAGTCGGCCGAGGGTTACTATGCAACAGTCTACGAAGTGAGCGCCACATGGAACGTGCATTGGCGTTGTAACTGAGTTCCTCCTTGATAGAAAATGCCATAGAGTTAAAAATGGTCAGCTTGGCAGCATCCCTTGCAGATTTGTACGCTTGTTTGGCAACCTCCATGCGTTTACGACGATATAGACGCTCCAAATGTCGGCAACGTTTCTTGGCCTCTATAGCTTCATCAGAAAAACTGGTTGTTAAGGTTCTGAGTCGCACGGACAGTCTGCTTCTTGATGGGGGCATGTTTGTCAAGGATGAGCTCTAATTTTCTAATGAGCAGAGTAGCATACCTGTCGGTATCTTGATCGCATGAGTGGAGCTCTTCAGAGAATAGCAGAAGGTCCGGTTCGAAGGTGTAACAGTCGATGCTGTTGAGTCGGCGACGATGAATGACACAGACCGAGGGTCGAGGTTTCTCTTTTGAGATGTTGGATGATATGAGATCATATGATATGATATGAGATCATATGATATGATATGAGACGATGGTCGGATTATGACTATGAGAGTAGGCTGTGGGATAATGACGTGATGAGAAGATCGAGCGTGTGACCTTGAGTACGGGTTGGGGCGGCGACATGTTGTATGAGTCCGTGAGACCGATGGAAAAACTAACGACTTGTTTGCATTTAAAAACAAAAGCTTCCTTTCAAATGTTAATTTAATTCGACAAACAAAACATAAAGACAAAAACAGAAATTTATTATTATTATTATAAATACAAAACAAATCAATAGAAAAGCATTGTTCGTAAATTGTGTTTATGAAGTTCATTGGCTCAAAATGAATAGTGCCTGGATCATCGAATCAAAATCAAAACGTCAAAATCTAGGTGAGAATCATTACCAGTACCGATGAAATAACGATGAAGTACATGCATCATTATGTTGTAAGGCTAAAAATAATCGCTCGGAATAAATTCAGGTGCACACGAAGAGATTGCTAACGCGTATCAATGCCGCATTATTTTCAGTTTCATCGATCGGATGAAAGGAAATTGACGAACAACTCAAAATCATGCCACCCACCCTCACTCCTCGTCAACCATTACTTCTCGCCTCGCTTCATCGATCTCCCGCAGTTCTAAGGTGACTCGCAAGACTCACTCGAGTCGTTCGTTATCCTCTGGAAATCTTCCAGTCGTGACTTTGAAGAATATGCTACTCCTCCGAGTGAATGCTCCACTTCCAAGGATAGTCTTTCCCCTCGACTGCTTTTTCTGAGCGATGGAAGACAAGATAACCGAGCTCTCGTCACCTTCTAGCGGGAGTCGCAGAAGGATGCACATTTCTCACCAGGACTCCACCCAAACTGGAACGACTTCTCCTCCGTTCTTTCCAGCTCCTCAAACGTCAACTCCGACAGCGAAGCACATGACGAGGCGACCCCATCACAGCGGTGGAAGCAAACTCAGCGGAATTTGGAGGCCGCCATTCGAGCGTACCTGGTCGGTTCCCGAGCAGTATGCTACCACCAACACGAGTTCTCCTGTCAGCAAAGGAAGCAGCAGGTCTTCCATCGAGCAGGTCATTTCAAGGGAAGAAGCTGCGATGTTGGCAGGTAGGAAATACGCGGGTGGTCAGCAGGTGGTCATCGAAGCTCCCTTGCATTCCTTGCTGAAGATGCCCTCCGTAGACCGAGGTTCGAAAGATCATATCAACAAAAACATGTTCTCAGCACTCAAAGAGGACGTGAAATACTTGGATGACCCGCTGGTCGACCTTTCCTTCTCCCCTCCCCCCAGTACGGTCTATCCTATTCAGCCGCCTTCCTATTTCCAAATTCATCCGGAGTTTGGAAAGGGGGCTTTTCATCCCACGACAGCGATTGCAGGGAACATCTACTCTAATCCGAGTCACTTTTCCAGCCAGCAAAAGTTTCAGTCGCTTGCGGGAACTCCGGTCGAAGTAAAACTATCCAGTTGTGGCAGTCCCGTGCAGTTTTGCCCCTTAAACGCGAGCAACCAGGTTGGAGGTAGCGCTGGTGGAATTGGATCAAAAAACATCAGACACAGAATCGCCGATCTGAATCACAGGCAGGCACCCTGCTGCAACACCCAGCCAAACTCTCCAACATCTACTAGACAGAAAAGCATCTTTGGAAGGTTTTTTCTTATTCGTAGAATTTTTTTGCAAATTTCTTCCCGAGTTTGGAAATATTTTGAATTTCAGAATTCGACGTTTTCCAAGCTTGAAATTGCAACGACACACTCCAGTGACGTCATCTGGAACTATGAACAGAGGAACATCCATCCAACAACCTCTGTTGCTCAAGAACAACAATCTCCAACAGGCTCGAAAAATCAAGCACAGGTTGCGATACAAAAATATCTTTTGAATATCTTCTTAACAACTTCAAAATATCCTTAAAATGTCTTCTGAATATCTTTAAAATATGTTTTGAATGTCTTTTTAGTAATTTATAAAATCTTCAAAATATCTTACAAATTTTGTAAAATATCTTGGGAATATCTTCTAAGTTTGTTGCTCAAACAAGAGTGATCATCGAGTGAGATGAATGGCTGCAAAGAGCCTCGTCAAATGTCAAGAGAAATATCAAGTAATGTAATATCAATGTCAAGGGTAATCCAACTAAAACTTTGTAACTTTGACCTTGAATTGTTCAGTAGACGCTTTTTGTTAAAAGTAATAATTCAGCTTAATAATTCATCGGTCTCGGAACAATTTCAACGTCAAACGTTTTCCAGATCCACACCTACACTCCCCGAGGGAGCCATCGGTCCGACCATCACGGTGACCACACATTCGGAGGACGAGTTGAACAGAAACCAAGGACTTTCCCACGACAGAGTGAAACCAACATTTGCTTTCAACAGCGTCGTTCATTTGGGTGACGATGCCAGTTTGTACGGAACACCGAAAGAGCAGACTTCACCACCGCCCGGTGGAGCGATCAACGGAGGAGATCACTTTAAATTCAACAACAACACCAACGCCAGCAACAGCAACGTCAACGTCAACAACACGACTTCAACCAGCAACTACCTTCGTGATCAAATCATTTCCTTCTTTCAACCTTCCGACAACAAACTGGCCATGAAGCTCTTTGGCAACAAGAACGCCCTCATGAAGGAAAAGATGCGCCAAAAGGCTGCAGGAAATTGGGTCATTCACCCGTGCAGTAACTTCAGGTTGGACGTTCTCGAAGTGTTTTTATTTGCTTCTTTTTAATTAAGATTTCAGCGCTTTCTTCAGTGCGATAATTATAATATGCGATAAGATAATTCTTGCTTTGTTTGCTGAGTTTCATTTCCATCGTCAATGGAACGTCTCGACCTAAAATGACGAATTTCTCGAAGGTTTCTTCGAGTGAGTTTCATTTTCTTTCCAACGAGTTTCAGGAGCCACCACGATGCATGTGCATGCGAACCTCGCATATCTCATGCATGCCATGCAAGTCAGTGGCTGAGAAAAGCTTTTTGCAAGACAATAATCACATGGAAGATTCATCATCACAGGTGGATTCATTGCTCGTTCGTAGTTCTTCAGATTTCATTCGCCGACGAGAAATGGCCGGAATGTTGTCCAACGATGACATTTGTATGCAGAGCATGAGATGCTTGACTGCTCTGCACTCCTTAAAGACTATTAAAAGTGGCATAAAAGGCTTGTACGCCTCATTACTTCTCAGCATTCAGAATCCAAAATGACTCATCGAAATTTTTGTAAAAACCTGGTTTCGATTTGATGAAGCTTCATTTGATGCCAGAGGAAAAAAATTGATGGACAAAACAGGAATTTTTTCCTTCAAAGGAAACAACGCCATTAAATTTTATGCACGTTTCCATGGTTACCGGGTTCTTGAGTTCATTCGCGAGGCGGTCATTCCTTCCAGTTGAAATTTCATTCACGATTTCGCACGTTGAGAAAAGAAAATATGAGGTGGACTTTCGTTTTGCATTTTTATCTCAAGTGTCATCTTCGTGGAAATGGAATTAAAATGACGATCACGGTGATGATGATGCAGGCTGGGTTTCGAACACGACACATTACGACTGTTGCCATTACAGCCGTATGCAGGCACGTAACCCACTCAGCTAAATTGCATGCCTAAATACACTCAATGCACTCGATGGATATACCTGGCAAACACTTTTTTTAAACAATATATTTGTTTCATCATCTTGAACTCTTGCAACCTCAAACACCTAAATTGATTTTTTAGCACTACGAAGATAATCCTCATCTCAGCCTATAAATATGAATGTGTAAATGTGAATGTTACGTTCATAAATGACATGCAGACGATGGAAAAGGATGGTTTGAAGAATAAGAAACGAGGAATTAAAATTTTATTATTTATTTATTTATTTATTATTTATCTTATAAGTTAACAGAAGACAAAAGACAAACAAGAAATTTGAGACATGAAACGAGAGTTGACTTGAAGAATATCAATTGTCAGAAAGAAAAGTCGTAATTGTGTTGTGAACGAAACGATGTAATTACGAAGAGTTCAAATTGTAATTACACGTTTATTGAACAAGTATTTGGTTTTACACAAACAAGTTCGCTTAAGTTTAAACTGATGAATAAGAGACAAGATGAATATTGGTTTGTTGAGGTCTGTTGATATTAGGTTATTGATTATCTTGTACAGTAAACAGGGTCAATTAATCAGCTAATTCAAGTGATTTGAGTTTCATTGCTTTGAGACGATCACGTCACCTTAGCTGTTCTACTGCTACCGCCTTGGTAAATTTCTTTTGAATCTTCTCATTAATTTCAATCAAGTACTTGTGGCGAGGGTTCCAGACTTGACAGCTACACTTAAGAAGTAACTGACATATAATTATACACAGAAAGAAGTAAGAAGGTAAGAAGATTCTTGAACCTAGAGGTAAATGGGTTGAGAATGAGTAGTTATGGGACTGCAGCATTGGTGAGGCTGTCAATATGAAGCCGACACCTTTAGTTCTAATCTGTTACGACACCAAGATCTCTGGTTTTGTCAAATTGTGAGCGGGATTGTACCTTGTGGTATTGGTGTGAGCAGTGTCCATTCCCTGTTATTAAAATTTAACAAAAAACATATAATCATCACGAACTCCGATCAAAGTCGGAGAAGCAGTGAGTGACAGAACATTTGCACTAATATATTTATTAATTATTAGTTATTAATTAATTAATTATGAAGAGTTAATTAATTAATTAACTTCATTAATGGAACTCAAAGTGACGGACGAAAGCAATTAAGTCCTGTTTGAAATTCAGGCCAGTTGCAATCATTTTCAATTCATTACACCTGTCTGTGAACATTCACCTGACTTGGAATTGAATATTTCACTTATGAATGAATTCCTCCATTTTAGATAATTTTAGATAATAAATGTAGTTTGACTATTTTAAAAAAAGTAACACTAATGATAATACTTTTGTATTAGTATGATTGCATTGCTATCTTTAGTGAGTGTTTTCACCTGTGAGAGGTCAAGTAGGGTCAAGGAGGAGGTCATGTCGATGAACTGAAAGTAAAAACAAATAATTTAGCACTTGAAATGTCGTAAGCATTGAAGCTAATAAAAACAGCAGCAGAAGCAACAACAACAAGGCAGATAAGAATGGTTTGCCTCACACATTCGAAGCACAACTTAATTAAAAGGAAAACGAGAGTCTATAAAAAGAATGGCATATTTCCAGGAAACTTTCAAAGCTGACTGTTCGATGTCTGGGGTTAATGAAGGCAACGCGGGTAATTGGCTGACGATAACATAAACAACGCTCATTCGTAACCATGGAGAGATCGATATGACGGTGATGATGACGATAATGACGATGACGACGACGACGATGGTGCTAATGATGTTAAAGACTGCGAAAAATTCTCTGATTACCCTGCGAACCATTTTATGACTTTATGACGGGTTCATAGAATGCCTGAAGATAAAGATTGCTTCCTTTCTTATTATCTCAGATGCAATCAAAAGATTCATTTGCAAATTAGTAGTTTTAAATAAAAAAAAAAAATTGACGCATGCAATAAAAATGTATTTAACTCTTATAAAGCATGTATAACAGCATCGGCAAGGGATGCCTTGTTATTTACTTTAAAAATGTATCACCTTTTGGACAAATAAATTCAATTATCCGAGGAAATTAACAACTCCTGAAATTCTATTTGTTACCGAAAGTCAATTGAAATTGTTAACATTTTAGAAAATATTTTTGTTTCACAATAAATTAGAGAAGTTAAGAGTTTAAAACTCTTTAATACAGCAAAATAATTGTTTAGATTCTACTGGGACCTGTTCATGTTGGTGCTTCTGATCGCCAACCTGATCATCCTTCCCGTGGCCATCTCCTTCTTCAACGATGATCTGAGCACGAAATGGATCGTCTTCAACGGTCTCTCAGACACAGTCTTTCTTCTCGACCTCATCATCAACTTCAGGACAGGTTCGTTGCTTCTTTGCGATGTTTTCGTTTAATTCCATTCATTACTTTCCGGCCAACTGTTGTCCAGAAAGACCATAAAAGCCGATGTTCTGGCGGGAGTGCTCGTAAAGCTTTCTTGTGCTTCATTTATTTCGTACGCGAAGAAAAATTCGTAATTTTCGAAATATTTTAGACTTTCTTACTCAAACATTCTTTAATATGATTCTTCTTGAATTTCTGTCCTGATTATTACTAGATCGGGCAATCATTAGGCAGGTCGTAAATCATCTCAAATGTTTTGGTATTCACAGCACATGACCGCTCTCATCAGCACGTCATTTAATGTCACTTCCTGAAGGAAACGTTTGCCGACCGAATGTGAATCTGAATTTCTCTGAACCCAGAGAGCGAAGAAAAAGCAGACATTTTATTATTTTCTAAGAAACCACAATGGCAGGTTGTGGCGAATAATTTATTCGGAATAAACATAAAAATTGTTAATATAATTTGCAACCAATCAAAAATAACGATTCGGTCCTTGGAATGTCGATATCGCTTAAGATGAATGGAACGCTGTCATGTTTTCCAACCTGGTTTTCTGGTTTGTGTCGTTACCGATGTCCTTGGGAATAAGCGCTAGATAAATGCATCATTTCACACGCACACAACACACACACACACATACTTTCCTTGGGGTGTCGCATATATCAATTCCAAACGACAAAACTCTTATCAAGAAAAAACACTGAAATTTTTTTCAAAAAGAAAATTTTCAAAAATAAATGTGTTTTTTTTTTAGCAATAACTTCGATAAATTACCTAAAAATTATTTGACGGATGCATCTTGAAATTCACTCATGAATCAAGAAAGAATTAATAATTTCGAGTGATTAAATTTAATATCTCAAACGAATTTCAATTTCTGAACTTCTATTTATATTATGAGTTTATTAATTTGTAAATATTTCAGAGTTTAAATATATATATAATGATATTATCAAAGAAATATAATATAATATAATATAATATAATATAATATAATATAATATAATATAATATAATATAATATAATATAATATAATGTAATGTAATGTAATGTAATGTAATGTAATGTAATGTAATGTAATGTAATGTAATGTAATGTAATGTAATGTAATGTAATGTGATGTGATGTGATGTGATGTGATGTAATGTAATGTAATGTAATGTAATGTAATGTAATGTAATGTAATGTAATGTAATGTAATGTAATGTAATGTAATGTAATGTAATGTAATGTCATGTCATGTAATGTCATGTAATGTAATGTCATGTCATGTCATGTCATGTCATGCAATGCAATGCAATGCAATGCAATGCAATGCAATGCAATGCAATGCAATGCAATGCAATGCAATGCAATGCAATGCAATGCAATGCAATGCAATGTAATGTAATGTAATGTCATGTCATGTCATGTCATGTCATGTCATGTCATGTCATGTCATGTCATGTCATGTCATGTCATGTCATGTCATGTCATGTAATGTAATGTAATGTAATGTAATGTAATATAATATAATATAATATAATATAATATAATATAATATAATATAATATAATATAATATAATATATATAATATAATATAATAAATATAATATAATATAATATATATAATATAATAACAATATAAGTACTAATTTAATTGTTCTTAAAAATGCTAGCTAATTTCAGGCATCATAGCGGACAACTTTGCAGACGACATAATCCTGGAGCCGAGGGAGATCGCCAAACATTACCTGAAGACGTGGTTCTTCTTGGACCTCATCAGCTCCATCCCACTGGACTACATCATCCTCCTCTTTTCTCCAGATGCGAACATCACACAACTCATCCATGCCGGTAATTTCCTTAACTCTTTTTTTTTTTTGAGACAATCATTCATCTCAGCTTGCCTCCATGAATACGTGAGCACGTTTCTTAAGGCCATTGTCGTCAGTGTGTTTGTTTCAATTTCAAGGTCAGTCGTGACGAGGAGAGAATTTCAAGTGATTGACAGTTGATGAGGACGGCGTCTGTTGGACGATATTTCTCTGCGAATTTAATA